>JAPFRF010000457.1:0-84787 GCA_029282475.1 Phrynocephalus forsythii | reverse complement strand
CTCCATGGCCTGGGCCCGGACTACCTGTCAGAGCGGATCGTCCAGCGATCAACCTTGGCCCGTCCAGTTCGGCAGTCGCGGGCGCACTCGCTTCGGGTTGCCACCCCTAGAGAGGCCCGGAAAACCTCCACACGTAACCGGGCCTTCTCGGTGGCTGACCCCTCTCTTTGGAACAGCCTCCCAAGCGAAGTACGCTCAGCAGAGTCCCTGCTGGCCTTCCACAAAGCGTTAAAAACTCTGCTCTTTTGCAAGGCCTTCGGCGAGTTAGTATAATTCCCCCCACCACCATCTATGTCCACGCTTGCTACCTAGAGGTTTTCTTGCTGAGCTCCAGTACTTGAACGCCAGGGCGCCAAAGTTGTTTTAGATTTGTTGTTTTACATTGTTGTCATTATTTTTCTTTATTATTTTCTTACTGTGTTATTAGCTGAATTGGTCAGCATTTGTAAGCCGCCCAGAGTTCCTATGGGAAGATGGGCGGGGTATGAATTCAATAAATTATATATATATATATATATATATATATATATATATATATATATATATATATATATATATATATATATATATATATATATATATATATATATATATATATATATATATATATATATATATATATTTGTTTTTAAATAGATTTTCACGGGTATAGGTATGCATGTTAGGGTGGATTCGGGTTTCTTCCCGTGTAGAAATCTGGTTGTTTTGGCGGCGTTTCGACGAGGTCTCACTCATCTGATGATGAGTGAGACCTCGTCAAACGTCGCCAAAACAACCAGATTTCTACACGGAAGAAACCCGAATCCACCCTAACATGCATACCTATACCCGTGAAAATCTACGAAACAAATATCCGACCTCTACGGGAGGAAACCTTCCAGCTGACCAGAACCTACGAGAAACTAGAAGTCCGAAGAGCCACCATCTTATGTGACATTGCATTCCTACGCAACTGCCGAGACAAAAATGTGATCCCCACAAGCTTCCAACTGAAATTCCACTCAAAAACCCCATCCAGCGAAAGGATCCTGAAAAGAACAGAACTAGCCCTAATCAGAAGCGAACTACACAGGAAAAGATACCTACTAGATCAAACCAACAGAGACCTACTCACTCTCCACCTCAAACTCAGCAACAAAATCCACCCAACACTCTGAACAAATCCAAGCAACTGGCCGCCTGAGAGCTGAAACAGAGACCTCCCACAAGACAGACACACACACCAACAAACTCCACAAACTGGAAAAACGCCAGAAGCCCAACCCCCACACAACAGCCCATGAAACAAACAGTTCACAACATATCAGACAGGACACTCACCATCGCAGAGACCAAAGTCCTTTCCAAAGGATTCAACTTTGCAATCGCCCCCAGACACATCCCCACCGAAAACATCATATGCGGAGTGGAAGCCAGCCTAACCAAAATCAACCCAGATGAAGCCAACAAAATCAGACTCGAAGTCACCAATGTCCTCTGCTCCAGCAAACCACCCAGAAGCAATTTACACAAAGAAGAACAAAAGCCCTCTCCAACCTGAGGAAAGACAACAACATAATCATTCTCCCAGCAGACAAAGGCAATGCCACAGTGGTGATGAACACATCCGACTACCAAGCCAAATTATCCAACCTACTACAAGACCCTGCTTACATACCTTTGAACACAGACCCCACCACCTACCTGGAAAAAAAAACCACCAAAGCCAAAATAAAAGCCTCTCCCTTAAGTGAAGAAATCAAGCCAAGCATCATCCCCAGAGAGAAATCATCCAGATGCCCCAAGCTCTACGGCCTCCCCAAGATTCACAAAGAAGGAACACCTCTCAGACCCATAGTCAGCTCCATAGGCTCACCTCTACAAAACCTCGCCAAATTTCTTGCCAAACAACTCCAGCCCTATGCAGAATCCATCACTTCATACGTACAAAACTCGTTCCACTTCATAGAAATTATAAAGAAACAAGACCTACAACCCAATGACCTACTCGTGAGCTTCGATGTTGTTTCGCTCTTCACACAAGTGCCCATTCAAGAAGCCTTGACAGCTATCCACAACAAATACAACCCCCAAACACATCCTAGATCTGACCAACCACTGCCTAACCAACACATACTTCATCCACAATGGACAAAGATACAAACAGATAGAAGGAGCACCCATGGGATCACCCTCTCACCGGTCATCGCAAACCTATATATGGAACACTTTGAAACCAACGCGTTAGAGAAGTCCGAACATAAACCCAAACTCTGGCTCAGATATGTTGACGACACCTTTGTTATCTGGCCACACGGGAAAGATAAACTGAACAACTTCCTCACACATCTCAACAGCCTACACCCCAAAATACAATTCACTATGGAAATAGAAGCCAACAACCAACTTCCTTCCTGGACGTCCTAATCTACAAAAAACCGACGGCTCCTTAGGACATACCATCTACCAGAAAAAAACACATACAAACCGCTACTTAAATGCACAATCACACCACCACCCTGCACAGATCAACTCCGTAGCAAAAACCCTCATCTCCAGAACCAAACGCCTCGCTGACAAAGACCACCTAAAAACTGAATTACACACTCTCTCGAATGTTTTAATTGCGAACGGATTCCAAAAAACACCATCACCAAACTAATCCAAAGGAAACACCCCCAAGAACCAAGAAACAGAAGAGAACAACGGCACCGCCCTCCTCCCTTACATCAAAGGCACCACAGACAAAATCAGCAAAATTCTCCACAAACACAATATCAAGACAGCCTTTTGCACCGACCAAAAAATAGCCAACATCTTAAGAAACCCCAAAGACAAGATTGAGCTAGAAAACCAAGGAGTCTACGAAATACCATGCAAAGTCTGTCCAGCCACATACATCGGACAAACAAACAGGAGAATAAGCGCACGCATCGCAGAACACAAGAACGCAGTCAAAAAAGAAGAAAAAAATTCCTCTCTCTTCCAGCACATAAAAACAACAGGTCATGAAATTGACTTTGAAAGAACCAAACTCATCTCCAAAACTGAACACTTCAACAGTCGAATAATCATGGAAGCCATTGAAATAGAGAAACACCCAAACAACATGAATAAACGTGATGACACCTCCCGCTTGCCTGACATCTGGAAACTAGCCCTGGTCAACAGACGAGCCTCTGTCACAAAGACTGACACCAGGTCCAAAAGGACACAAGATGCCACCACCTTCCATCCACACCAAACACAAACCCAGACCCTTCCCACAGATGAAACGAAACCACCATCCAATAACAAAACCACGACTGCACCATCTACTGCGGCACCCCACTCCAGTCACCACATGGAGCACACTCACACACCCCAAAAAAACATTGGGAGACCACAGACACGTAGCCAGACCAAAATGAATTCACAAGACACAGGACCCCACTCCACCAAAGCCCAGGATACTGCCAGAACCTACCAGCAATCTAACCCACCAGCATGTAAACAGCCATCTAAACAGCCATCAGCAGTTAATCCCTTAACGATCGCCTCAGCCACACAGCAGATCACAAAAGAACAAAGGAACAAAGGAACCTACAATCAGCAACAGAGCAAGCAAACCACACACCCCCAGCAGTATTTATAGAAGGACTTCAACTGAGACCACACTTTGCTTCAAGAAGAAAGAAGCCAGAACACCAGCCTGAAGATGGCGAGTGAGACCTCGTCGAAACGTCGCCAAAACAACCAGATTTCTACACGGGAAGAAACCCGAATCCACCCTAACATGCATATATATATATATATATATATATATATATATATATATATATATATATATATATATATATATATATATATATATATATATATATATATATATATATATATATATATATATATATATATATATATATATATATATATATATATATATATATATATATATATATATATATATTTATTTGTTTTCGTAGGTTTTCACGGGTATAGGTATGCATGTTAGGGTGGATTCGGGTTTCTTCCGTGTAGAAATCTGGTTGTTTTGGCGACGTTTCGACGAGTCTCACTCGTCATCTTTAGGCTGGTGTTCTGGCTTCTTTCTTCTTGAAGCAAAGCGTGGTCTCAGTTGAAGTCCTTCTATAAATACTGCTGGGGTGTGTGGTTTGCTTGCTTTGTTGCTGATTGCAGGTTCCTTTGTTCCTTTGTTCTTTTGTGATCTGCTGTGTGGCTGAGGCGATCGTTAAGGGATTAACTGCTGGTGGCTGTTTAGATGGCTGTTTAGATGCTGGTGGGTTAGATGGCTGGTGGGTTCTGGCAGTATCCTGGGCTTTGGTGGAGTGGGGTCCTGTGTCTTGTGAATTCATTTTGGTCTGGCTACGTGTCTGTGGTCTCCCAATGTTTTTTTGGGGTGTGTGAGTGTGCTCCATGTGGTGACTGGAGTGGGGTGCCGCAGTAGATGGTGCAGTCGTGGTTTTGTTATTGGATGGTGGTTTCGTTTCATCTGTGGGAAGGGTCTGGGTTTGTGTTTGGTGTGGATGGAAGGTGGTGGCATCTTGTGTCCTTTTGGACCTGGTGTCAGTCTTTGTGACAGAGGCTCGTCTGTTGACCAGGGCTAGTTTCCAGGTGTCAGGCAAGCGGGAGGTGTCATCACGTTTATTCATGTTGTTTGGGTGTTTCTCTATTTCAATGGCTTCCATGATTATTCGACTGTTGAAGTGTTCAGTTTTGGAGATGAGTTTGGTTCTTTCAAAGTCAATTTCATGACCTGTTGTTTTTATGTGCTGGAAGAGAGAGGAAGATTTTTCTTCTTTTTGACTGCGTTCTTGTGTTCTGCGATGCGTGCGCTTATTCTCCTGTTTGTCTGTCCGATGTATGTGGCTGGACAGACTTTGCATGGTATTTCGTAGACTCCTTGGTTTTCTAGCTCAATCTTGTCTTTGGGGTTTCTTAAAATGTTGGCTATTTTTTGGTCGGTGCAAAAGGCTGTCTTGATATTGTGTTTGTGGAGAATTTTGCTGATTTTGTCTGTGGTGCCTTTGATGTAAGGGAGGAGGGCGGTGCCGTTGTTCTCTTCTGTTTCTTGGTTCTTGGGGGTGTTTCCTTTTGGATTAGTTTGGTGATGGTGTTTTTTGGAATCCGTTCGCAATTAAAACATTCGAGAGAGTGTGTAATTCAGTTTTTAGGTGGTCTTTGTCAGCGAGGCGTTTGGTTCTGGAGATGAGGGTTTTGCTACGGAGTTGATCTGTGCAGGGTGGTGGTGTGATTGTGCATTTAAGTAGCGGTTTGTATGTGTTTTTTCTGGTAGATGGTATGTCCTAAGGAGCCGTCGGGTTTTTTGTAGATTAGGACGTCCAGGAAGGGAAGTTGGTTGTTGGCTTCTATTTCCATAGTGAATTGTATTTTGGGGTGTAGGCTGTTGAGATGTGTGAGGAAGTTGTTCAGTTTATCTTTCCCGTGTGGCCAGATAACAAAGGTGTCGTCAACATATCTGAGCCAGAGTTTGGGTTTATGTTCGGACTTCTGTAACGCGTTGGTTTCAAAGTGTTCCATATATAGGTTTGCGATGACCGGTGAGAGGGGTGATCCCATGGGTGCTCCTTCTATCTGTTTGTATCTTTGTCCATTGTGGATGAAGTATGTGTTGGTTAGGCAGTGGTTGGTCAGATCTAGGATGTGTTTGGGGGGGTTGTATTTGTTGTGGATAGCTGTCAAGGCTTCTTGAATGGGCACTTGTGTGAAGAGCGAAACAACATCGAAGCTCACGTTTATTCATGAATAAACGTGATGACACCTCCCGCTTGCCTGACATCTGGAAACTAGCCCTGGTCAACAGACGAGCCTCTGTCACAAAGACTGACACCAGGTCCAAAAGGACACAAGATGCCACCACCTTCCATCCACACCAAACACAAACCCAGACCCTTCCCACAGATGAAACGAAACCACCATCCAATAACAAAACCACGACTGCACCTTCTACTGCGGCACCCCACTCCAGTCACCACATGGAGCACACTCACACACCCCAAAAAAACATTGGGAGACCACAGACACGTAGCCAGACCAAAATGAACTCACAAGACACAGGACCCCACTCCACCAAAGCCCAGGATACTGCCAGAACCCACCAGCCATCTAACCCACCAGCATCTAAACAGCCATCTAAACAGCCACCAGCAGTTAATCCCTTAACGATCGCCTCAGCCACACAGCAGATCACAAAAGAACAAAGGAACAAAGGAACCTGCAATCAGCAACAAAGCAAACAAACCACACACCCCCAGCAGTATTTATAGAAGGACTTCAACTGAGACCACGCTTTGCTTCAAGAAGAAAGAAGCCAGAACACCAGCCTGAAGATGACGAGTGGGACCTCGTCGAAACGTCGCCAAAACAACCTTATTTCTACACGGATATATATGATACTTAATATCATTGCCTTAAGCACAGATAAGAACAGGGTGGCAGGAAAGCAAAGAGAGACTGCAACAAATTAAAGGAGGCAAAACTCCTTGCCTTCCTCTTCCACAGCTCATGATGACATATACAGCCAGCAGAAGGACTCGCACGGTTGCTACTGCCATCAGGTTACTGAATCTGAACATCTTTCCAGGACTCGTCTCTCACACGAAGACTCTCCTCTAACACACACACATACACAGAGAACATCAGTATCTTACAAACACGACTAGAAGGAAGTCTTGGTAGGTGCTTATGATTATTTTGGGAAACAAAGGACTGAGCACTCCAAGAAGGAAGATTCTACCCTACTGCCTACTGGAAAGAAAACACGCTCCACACTCCCTAGCCTACATGGTATTTCAGTACAGAGGGATCAGTTTGATTCTGGTAAAGTTGTTTTGCATAAATTCATTACGAGTCCTATTTAATAAATTTAGCAAAAGCAAGATCAGGGTGAACACCAAGTATGGAATACATTTTTGGAAACATGCAATCTTCCTTACTGTTAATGCAAAAAGAGATGATTTCTTATTCACTAGGGTTTTTTTTAAATGCAGCCCAAGTTCCAATATTTCAATCAAGTTTAGCAAGATCAGATAAATCCTCATTTGTTTCCAGGCTCACATCTCACCGGGTTCATCAAGATTCACAGGTGAATGGAGCTTTAGCTCGCTGGTAATGCTATTTACATACAAATAGAATACAGAACATTAGAAATATAAGCCCCATTGATTCAGTGAATCAAGCTCTACTGAATGGACTAACAACTGGATTTAGCCCATTATAATGAATGAATATTTCGAAAAGAAGTCCAGCCCGGGGGCCAAATGCAGCCCAATTTCAAATTTTGAGTGGCCCTCAGCCTCTTCTTCCTGGCAGCTCAGCCTGTCACTCATCTCCGCTGGCCGGCCTTTCCCTGTGCTGGCTAGAGAGGTCAGCTTGCAGTTTTAATGTTTTGCCTGCCCTCCCTGCCTCTGTCCATCCCCTCAGCCACCCACCCTGCCTACCCACTGCTCCTGGCTCTGTGGCTGCAGTGTCTTCCCCACCTCCTGGCAATGGATGGCAGCATATGCAAGCAGTGGTGCATCTTGGGTGTGCGTGGGCCGCGGCCGTGTAACAGCTGCGGGGCCCTTGGGCATTTTATTTTCAATCCCCTTTTTGATAATCCCTAGCATGGAATTGGCTTTCTTCAACCTACATTCTCTGAATGCTTTCCTCAACTGTGGAGGTTTAGATAGGGATAAACAAACAAACGGATGGGTCTTAGAACAGTGCAAGCATGTGATGGGATCATGTAAATTCTTGGACAATTTCAACCAATAGCATGCCCAGGTTGCAGACAGGGTAGGTGTGGCAGCCACAGAGGGCATAAAAAGCTTTGGCAGCCCCCGTCCTCCTTGCAGTCTGTGGTGGGAGTTAGGGTGGGATTGCTGTCTCTGTAACTCATTACTTTAGGCCAGCCAGGCAGGTGTATCTCTCTGTGTTCCTGCTGGCTGCAGCCTGGCTCTCAGTGCATAGAACTTAGGAGGTGAAAAACATCCAGGAAACCCCCCCCCCTCTTTTCAAGCCAATTTTATGCCTTAAAGAAGCAGCAAGCAGTTTAAAACATCGGGCAGTAAGCTGCCTCTGAATGAGAACCAAGCGATTCAGCATCACTCCTTACCAACTACACCAGAAAAACCCCGAGACAGCCTCCTCCACCTCGTGTGCCCCAGAACAGGGCAGAAATTCCCTCTCCAACCCCCAAGATTTCTGGCAGTCCGAACTTTTTCTACCCGCTAAAGGAACGAAGAGGGAGAATGTAGCCCCAAAACCAGAGGAAGGGACCCGAGAAATGAGCAAAAGAAATGAATAGATGAAGGAATGATGAGGAGAAATAGTTAGAAAATGGACAGAAAAAGTGCAGCAGAGTGGGGTAAGAAGACGGAGACAGGAATGGACAGGAACGATATTGAGAAAACTGGAGGAGAGGAAGGAGAACGGAGGGAACAGACAGCGCTAGACGGGAGCCCAGGGCGCGCCACCCTGAATTCCATTTTTCAAGCGTTCCGGAGGTACTTCCATCCCGTTACGCCAATGCCCAAATGCTTGAATATAGAAGCCTTAAAAAGACCTAATGTTCGCTATGCACAACATGAGGAGATTGGCAGAGATGTTATTTCTGAGCTCCAAATAATCAGAAGCAGGGAATTTGTATAGGGGACCATGCCAACTCTGGAGGCTGGCCACATCCAGATCTCATATAGGGAATAGAATAAACACCTCCCCCCCCCCCTCCAACAGCGACTAGGAACATTTGACAGAAACAAGGCAATTTAATTTCAAACACAGGGAGATTCTCAGGAACAAACGAAAGATGTCATTTCCCTGCCCTCAAATATCCACAATTGAGCCTTTTTTTAAAAAACAAACACACAAAACGGCGCCGAGGCGCCCGTGACTGTAATTTCATGTGCTTAACAGGAATTAAAATGGCATTTGAGAGTAATTCCCCTCCCCGAAAACAAGGACTGAGAGAGAGGGAGAGAGATTTTACACTCCCACCTAAGATTTTTTTTCGCCTCCTGTTTGGGATCTGGGAAGCCAGTCCCTAACTCTGACTTGCGATAGCTTTAAAAGAGACCCATATTTTATTGCCGGAGACTAACTTTCCCTTTGTGGCTTCGGACAGACATAGGACGGAAGAGAGGGAGGGAAAGCCCCACTCCTTCTTCGTAAACTGTTTCCTTGCAAACATTTTTCTTTGGTCGTGCTGAAGCTTACTTTGCTTCTCGTGGATTTTCAGATAGACTGTGCTCCCCTACATCCCCAGCGCTTTCTGGAGATGCCTTTCCCAGGCTTCCAATGCACCCCCCCATGGCTCCAGAGTAATCTGCAGTCAGGGCCACAGTTTCAAATTGCCTTTGTATTTCCAGCAGTCTCAAGCATGAGAAGGCATATTCAAAGGCAGGAAAATCTATGTTCCTTTTTTTTTTTTTTTTGCTACCTTCTAATGACAACTCACCCAACAGGTGAACACAAATATATCTATTAACTTGCAAAACAAATGGGGGTCCCCAGCCCACATCACTCATTTTCTGGCCCAGAAGCTTACAAGACTCACTATCACAAGTTCCTGCCACAACATTTCTGGTCTCAGAACAGGGAAGCCCTTTCGAACACAATATTTCAAAACACCTTTACCATTCTCTATTTAAGTTTAGTTGTAACTGAGAACAATGCCTAACAATATAAGCCTTCACTGCCTTTTGCCTTCATTTTGGGGAAATATGTGGACTACCTAGCTTTTTTTTGCCAGTATGACAATAATACAGCCTGATTTCAACACTTGACTCTTTCTGGCTTTGTAAAGAAAACAAACATAAAGAACATATGCGTTTTTGCACATTTTTTGATACTCACCAACGTCACTACTGGTTTTAGAACTGTTCCCTGGAGCGCCTCGGCGTCCGTTGTTTTTTTCCTTGTTTTTTTTTTCCTGATATTTCCTCCCCGCAGATGGTGTTCGCCAGAGGCCTGGGGCTGTTTCCAGAGTTCCGACACCATTGAAATGTGCCAGTCCAGGAGAGGAGAAGCCCTGTGAATCTCGCTGCAGAAACCGCTGCAGATCCCAAACCCAGCTGCTTTCCAGCCATCTCGCTGCGGGCAATTCGCCGCAGGGTGAGAGATTTCCATTGAAGACCTTCGCTGATGAGACCCATTAAGTTCCTGTTCTTCGTTTGCATCGCTGCAAAGATTTGTTTGCACTTTGCTTCCTATTTCCGTTCAGCAGCCAGCAAATGACAATAGTTCACTGCCCTTTTTCGTCAATCTCCCCTTGACTCTGATCGCGTGTTCCCTCGGAGCCCGGAGAAGCAAGGAGGGGGTGCTCTGCTTTGTTCTTTTCCCTCAACAGCGGCCATTAGCCATTGATCTCCAGAGGGGCGGAGCTTCTCCTCCGGCCTTCTTCCTCCCAGAATTCTGCTTGCTTTGGACACTTCCGCCTGAGGTTTAACCATTTCTTTTCCAAACGGGACATCAGCCGGCAGCAGGCAATCAGTTACTTGAGAGCTGTTTGCTTTAGACCTCCTCAGACTACAATAAGCTGTTCTCTGTCTCTGTGTGGTTTTATTCAATCTGTACTATGACTTCCCCATTTGTTCCTCAATCTGTGACCACCACACCTGCAGATAGTGTTATTCCTAGCCAGCAACGCCCTACCTCAGGGAGGAGACTTTGCATTGCCAGGCACTTCCTTTGAATGTCAGCCCTTTTCCCATTTTGTCCCTCCGACTAGCGAACCCGAGGGGCACAATACCTTAATTATTTTAAGGCCGTTCCATTGTTCAACTCGTCGAGTTGTAATTATAGGCCACAGCTTTGTTTATTGGGCAGCACGTTATTCCCGTTTGTCAGCTTGGGGAGCGAATCTCCGCCTTGGGAGTCATCTCCAAGTGATTTGGAAGGGAATACGAGGTATGTCATGGGATGCTTTCTTTGAAACTGCACAACTCCTGGCTTCTGCACATTCTATTGATGTTTTACTTGTTCATTTGGGTGGAAATGATCTCGCCCAGACAAAGGGCTCAGCCTTGTCTGTGCGGATTATTGCTGATTTACTCGCTTTTAAGCTCCTTTACCCACATACGCAAATTGTTTGGTCCCCTATCATACCCCGCCTTATATGGCGAGGGGCATATGACCCACTCAGGATAGATAAGGCTAGGAAGGGCTTAAATCGCAGGGTAGCGGCAGCTCTGCACCAGGGCTCTGGATCCGTGATTGCCCACCCAGCTTTAACACTCTCTCGACCTTACTTATTTAGAAGTGATGGGACCCACTTAACGGATGCTGGGTTGGATATCCTACTGCAAGATTTCCAAGCGGGCATTCGCCAGGCGCTAGGCGACCTAGTGGTTATTTGAATATAGTAGCTGCTCCGATCTTTACAAGCCATGTATCTGCCTTAACTCTCACATGACTTTATTATGCCACACACCAGCCCCCAGCATCCACCGAGACTAATTAGCGCTTTTCTGCGCACGGCAGGCTACAGAGCCAATTTACATCACCCTGTGCTTGACCTAGCAGGAGAATGCCCTGCGGCCTTTGAAGCTTTGCAGAAGGACACTAATTATTGATCACTGTTTATGATATTGTTTATTGTTTACTGTTGTTAGCCATTGTGCAAATTTTTACTTAAGTGCCTCCCTGGGTGTGAATCGTAGCACCCTTTGCCTTTCGTAATAATATTGGCTGTACTGCTTATAATAATCATATGTCCTGTTATAGCCAAGCCCTAGGTGAAAACATGTGCACCCCTTTTGTTCCAGATGGAAGGGAGAAGGTAAAAGGCACTCACAGCCATGGTGACCAGTGTGGGCAAGACTTTTTACCCACAAGCATTGAGTGCAAGAGATTATGACTTGACTTTCTATGCAATTTTGGCACCCCATGGATGTTCACGAGACTTTACACCAAAGGACACTGGCTTTATAAAGTAGCTATCTACATTATTTTCTTCACCAAAGACACTGATGAACTAATCTTTGCCTCATGTTTACAGGGCAGATTTTTTGTGTGTGTAAACTGTCAGCCACGGAGATATTTCTGACCGGATTTCAACGGCTCATTCATGTCTTTACCATGAGAATTTAACTATTGATTATTGTTTATTGCTCAAAATGGGTTTTTCTAAGCACCATCTAGGTGTGATTTATGGCTCTTTTAGCCTTTACACTGTGTATGCAACCCTTATCTAGTATCATTGCTAATGTCTATCATCTGGGCTATCCTGTATGCAAAAACAACTAGGTAATTCTGTAAAGCCTGCTATAATTTGGGTTTTATGCATACCACACATCCAAGAGGGTTGCACACCATGTTATTGATCTTTTATGAAACCAAGTGCCAATGTTTATGTATTCTGTATGACGAATGACAGTATGGACTACCATATTTCAAGGCGAACTGATTCGTCAGTCTAAAGCCATTTTGTCAGCTGGAAAGGTATGCTGGCAACCCAGCCTTGCCCATATTTTCACTCGGGCAAGCACAGGAGAATTGTAGGCCTACTATAACATTTCTCCTCATGAGTATTTGATTTGCATAAGAGACTTCAAGGCTTTTCAGCCAGATTGCCACATATTAAGGCATGATACATCAGGCAATGAGCCCGAGGTTGCAAACCTTCCAAGTTTATCACAATGTTCCCAAACTTTCTTGTGTCAGCCCCTTTAAACGTTGAGAATTTGATATCCCTGAGAGGCAAATAACATGCCCTAGGAGACTACCTTAGAAGCTGCTGCGACCACATGACAATTCTCCAAAAGGGGAAATTACAATGCTGTGGTCCGTGGAACGCATCCATCCATTGCAGTCTGTGGGTCTGACCAGAGGGACTTTTTAAATCCCAGACATTGCCAAACTTTATCTGTTAACTTGGCATTTGACTATGGAAAGTGCCCTAGTGAATTAAGGGGTATTTCTTTGTCATACACTTATTCAGTCGTCCCCTACCATGAGACGCCACAATTCATTTTGTGATAATTCATTTTTTGGGAAATGTGTCAGCAAGCCCTTTTCGGGAAAAGGGATTGGAAAAGTTCTCACGGCAGAACTGCCTAACACTTGTCAGGAAAATGAAGGGTCATTCCCTGAGCCCCGATCCCCAAGGGAATGGTATGAAGGGAAAATCAAGCAATATTCGCTCTTTTTTGTATTTGCACCTTTGATGTGTTTATTTGTCCCTTGCAAGCCTATAACAGGAGCCGAGAGGAACAGCCTCTGGGTAATTTACTGCCGTAAATTCCCAAAACTCATTCAGGGGGGAGTGAAGGGTATTGATCAAGCATCTGTAGTTGTTTTAGTAACCCCCAGGCATTGACAATCCTCATGTATTCAATAGCAATGTATTCCAAGCTATATATATATAGCCACACAAGTGACACAAATTATATACATTTAGAAGGTAGTGATATCCACGGAGCACTCCACATGTATATTCTCATGTCACAAGGCGAACTTTGATTCCTGCAAACAAACTTTGGTCACTTTGGTCAAAGCCTTCCGGCAAGGCAGACCACTAAAAAGAGAGACATCCGTTGTAGATCTGGAATGTCTCTGAGCAAGCGCAATGAATCCAAGGACGTCAATTAAGTTGTAGCTGTATAGAGGCCAATTTATCTTACACACAGTTAATTAACATGTAGCCAGCCAAGAAAATCTTATCTCTGTTTCTCTCTTTGTGAGCTCACCTGGAGCGCCTCCCTGGCAAAGATGATACCAAGGACAGGCACTCCCAGCCTGTGTAAGTTAGATCAAACATGGCAATTACGGACCCAAAGAATACATTTAATTGGTGTCAGGAATACAAAATAAATTGCCTAAGATGCCAATTAATGTTTGATGTATGTAACAGATGTGTATGACGTAAATTCGGACGGGCGGGGGGAAAGAAGAGTGATTGTGAGTCTATAAAATATACTGCATTTCCTTTGTTCGGTGGACTTCTCACTTGTTTTGCATCAAGTGAGATTTCTCTGGTTGTCAACCAAATAAATCTCTTTCCTGTCTTTGAGACCCAGACTGCTCATTGCATTTTGCAGTGCCTCTGCCTGCAGGCAGTGGACCCGGTATTCCTATTCCTTTCAATAGTTGTGACCGACCCTTCGTGACCCCATGTCCATGGAGATTTCTTGGCAGGAATACTGGAGTGGTTTGCCAGTTCCTACTCCAGGCGCCTATAGCACCTGGTATTCCCTGGTGGTCTCCCATCCAAGTACTGACCAGGGCTGACCCTGCTTAGCTTCTGAAATCAGGCAAGATCAGATGTGCTTAGGGCATCTAGGCAGTCTATACATTGAATATAATATGGCAAAAAACAAAACAAAAAAACAAATATATATTGGGGGCTCATCCCCCCCAACTTTCCTCCCCTGAAGTAAATTTTGCTCTCTCTCTCTCTCTCTCTCTCTCTCTCTCTCTCTCTCTGTGTGTGTGTGTGTGTGTGTGTGTAGGCATTAGAGATGGGCACAAAATGCCAAAATGGCATTTCGTGGTCATTATTCAGGCCCTGGGGCCCGCTTCATTCCGTTTCCATTTTTCGAGCCCCCGGGGCCCGCTTCATTTCTGTTTCTTCGTTTTTCGGGTGCGGCAAGCTGCGGCCGCAGGGAGCCCTCCCAGGGCCGGGTACCACCGGAGCCGGTGGCATGCAGGCCTGGAGAGCATTCCCACGGCCATGGGGAGCCCTCCCGGGGCCAGGGCAAGCCTCCTGAAAGAGCCGTCCCACAGTCACGGGCAGCCCTCCCGGGGCCGGGCGCCGCCGGAGCCGGTGGCAAGCCTGCCGGGAGAGCAATCCCGTGGCCATGGGGAGCCCTCCCAGAGCCGGACGCTGCTCCGGTCACCACCCCCAACAGGCTGCTACCCCCGGAAGACTGCTGAGCGCCATCCTCCCTTGGGCACCCTCCCCAAGTACCGATCCGCCACTCCATCCGCCACCCCCATTGGGTCGCTACCCCCAGAGCCCCACGCAACGCCGCCCTAACTGGGGCCCTTCTCCCCGGGAACCACTCTGCCCCGGGAGCTGCTGCCCCAGCAGACTACCGCCCCGCAGCCCCCTGGGCCTAGACCCGGGAAACCTGTGGGGGGGTGCCGCTGCACTCCCCTCCGTGCTCCAACGACGCCCTCTGCTCCTGCTTCCGAGCCGGCTGCACCGTCGCCACTTCGCCATGTGGCCAGATGGTGCCGGGCGCAGCCGAGCTCCAACGTCCTCCCCTCCAAACCCTGCCGAGTGCCAATGAAGAGGCCGAGATCCCAACGAAGGGCTCGGATCCCGCCTCTTCTCGTGAGACCGGCAAAGTCTTGCGTCGGCTCCGGCGGGGAGGGGGCAAAGACGCTCTGCCAGGCCCAGGCCCCTCTCACCACCCTCCGCTTGTTCAATGACAGCCCAGCAGGCTGTCATTCACCAATTGGAGATGGCTGGGCAGGGGGCTGGGATCCCACCACTGTGCGTGGAGGCAGGATCCCAGCCCCCTCTCGCCACCCTCTGCTGCTCGATTTTTCATCGCGCGAGCGGCGCGACGCCAGTAATGGAAACGAACAGAACTGAAGAAAATTTTCTTGGTTCGGTTCGGTTCAAGCCTGCCCCATCGCAATGGTCGTTATTCGTACCGTTACGTAACAGAACGAATAACAGGGAACAGTAATGAAAAAATTGTCATTTCTTGCCCATCTCTAGTAGGCATAGAGAAAAAAGGCCAATCCGTTCCATTGGTGGATGGAATAGGATAACACATAAGTAGCTGAACTTTGGATCAGTGAAGCAAGATGGTCATATCCATAGAGAAACCAAGAAACCAACAAAACAAAATGTGAACAGATTGGCTTTCTATGCCATTGATTGACTTACAACTTCTGAATGGGAATCAATACAGTGATATCATCCTTATCGCCCCCGCCACCGAAATAATATTTGCACCCTTGTCCTAACATAAGGGAAACAGTTTCATTATTAGTGAAACAGATGCTTCTTCACAAGCAATGTTACAAGTTTATCAAGCAATGAAATGTGGATTTGAATCACATCCGGTGTGCCCGTATTTTATTATTCCAACCCTCCCAATTTTTCCTTAGTTTGTAAACTTGCAAGTCACTCGTGTGATTATTTGTGTTGTAATACACGACATTTTGGGGGATATTTGGGTATGCTTCATGCTGCCAGGTCACATCCACTTTATACAGACACTGGTTTTTTGGGGGTAAGTTGGAGTATTTAAAGAGTGGTTTTACCATTGCCACACCACCCACTGAAACATCATGGCCAAGTGAGGATTTAAATTCAGGTGTCTTCCTGAGTCCATCACACAATCAACTCTACCAAGCTGTCTGTCTGGATATGACACCATATCGGAGGGTGTGACAGCAGTAAACATTTCTCATCTTGAAAACCCTATTAGGATCTCTATAAACTGGATGCAACTTGACTGCATGTGACATACCAAAAATATCCTGAGGAATGTCCTACCTTTTATTTATTTATTTATTTATTTATTTATTTATTTATTTATTTATTTATTTATTTATTTGATTTTTATACTGCCCATCTGGCAGTGAGACCACTCTGGGCAGTTAACAATATTTAACCAAAAATCTGCCCAAGTCTCCCAGTACTGAAGTAATATTACTTTCTACCTTCTTTGTTCCTTACATAGTTTCTGCCTTTCTGCCTTTTCTTGTTTATTAGTGACTTTTATGTGAATTGTTTATTGATTTTAAGTGTTGTTCATCATTTTGTGTATTGTTTGTTCTCCTTTGTTGTAAACCGCCCGGAGTTCCACCCAGAAGACGGGCGGTATATAAGCTCAAATAATAAATAAATAAATAATAAATCGTTGTTTTCCCACAACTTTAAGAACCCCAGTCTCACTCACTCTGTACCCCAGAGCACAGAGAGAAACTCCTTGTTCCCAGAGCTTCTTGCCCTCTGAAGATGCCGGCCAAAGAGTCTGCTGAAACGTCAAGAAGAAAAACTTCCAGAACATGGCCAAACAGCCCGAAAAACTCAAAACTACTATCAGATCCCAGCCGTGAAAGCTTTTGAGAATATATTATACCAAGATGCATCCTCAATTCCGATTTCACAGCCAGTGGAATTTAAATTATTTGTTTCCATCTCTTTGTATAATAGATTTTATAGGTGATCATAGAATAAATCAATTTCCTCAAATAAAAGTGGATATTCTTTATATAATTCTGTAAAAGCATGCCTGGATTCAGTTTTGATTTTGCTAATTTCTCCCCATAAGGTTTTCCTTGGTGTCCAGTAGCACTCTACGAAATCACACATCTACCAAACACGGAAATGATCAACTAGCGATATCCTGGATGTAAAAGAGAACGTGGGATAAAAAGATGGTCTTTATTCAGCTGATATGTACGTTTCATCTGTGACGAAGTGCATGTGTGTGTTAATGAAACCACTGGAGACCCAGCCCTAGTAGCTAACAATAGAAGCAGAGCCTGTTAAAAGTTGAAAGGGGAACTTGTCATCAGTGCTTAATTTCTGAAAGGAGAGGAGCTCCGCTCAGGCCTGCCAGGAAGTCACGACCTTTGACCTGGAAGGTCTTTGCCTAATCCTGGGGAGATTCAGAGATCCCGGTTGCAGAGAGATCCGTAATAAAGGAAAGGTGGCTCTTGTGCTCAAGGGGCTCTGAAGATGCCTCTTTGTGCTGCAGAGGAGGCATGCTGGCCCACTTCCTTTCGGGCAGCCTTGCCCAATGGGTGTCCTTCAGGGAGGGAGGGGGGAACCACCATGCCCTCCCTCACCGCCCTCCCGCAAACCAGCCCTGGCCTTTGACAGGAGTTGACTTGTAGCTTGGCATATCAGTGGGGAAGGCATTGGTAAGGCTTCCCTATAGGGTCCCTTGAGATGGTCCTCAGAGATGCTTCTCGGATTAGTTGTTGGGCTGCACAGAGTCAGGTCTCTGAAAGCAGAGCCAGACGTTGGGGGTTCGAGGCCCCACATATGCCTCCTGGGAGAACTGCCAGCTTGGGTGGCTTTGGGCAAGCCAATATAATAATAATAATAATAATAATAATAATAATAATAATAATAATAATAATAATAATAATAATAATAATAATAATAATAATAGAAATTATCCCTATTTGCGACCATTTTTATGTTGTATGGATTCGCCCCATAGGCGATTGTGTTAAGCAAATTTCCCCTATCTCTGGAATGTTTTATGTGGTACAGATTTTATGTTATACTAACTGTTTGTTATACGAGGGTGCACTGTACATGTATTCAGCTACATGTGCTTGTGATTTGTTTAAATTCTCTCTCTCTCTCTCTCTCTCTCTCTCTCTCTCTCTCTCTCTCTCTCTCTCTCTCTCTCTGTGTGTGTGTGTGTGTGTGTGTGTGTGTGTGTGTGTGTGTGTGTGTGTGTGTGTGTGTGTATGTGTTGTCTGTGAAGATTCTCAGTCATCCAGGTGAGTTTATTTGGAAGTTGAGTCATGGCAACTGGACTTCTTTTTCTTGAGAGATAGAAACATTTCTCTGTTCATCCAAACATCTTTGTCAGTCTGAGGAAAGCTAGTTGCGACTCCTCCATTTTATAGCTTCCTTTGACCTTATGTCACCCTGGTCTGAAATAGGCTCATCTAGATGGACAATGGCCTGACTAGGACTTTTCGGGGCAGGGTGGCTAAGGACATGACGCTATCTACCACTGTCCTTCCAAGTGTACCACTGTAGCACTGTTTGTCATTCTATTCTACAACATATGCTGATTTTCGTAGGCACCACATGAAGTAACTGAACCAGAATAATCCCGTCGATTTACTGTCTCTGTGGGGATTTGAGGCCTTGGCATCCCTAGCCTTGAATCCAAAATTCTAGCCCACACGACTGCTGTTTGCTACAACCTTGTGTTCCTTGCCTGGCTGGTTGACTCTCGGTCTGAACGGAATGACTTAATGAGCCTGCTGTTGTCTCTTTCCTCAATGGAGCGTTGCACCCAGAGAGTAAGAATGGCAGCCAAGCACTGCCTGACAGCTAATTATGCAAAATGGGATTTGCAGCAGGAGAATTTGGGAGGTGGAGGTGGGAACAAATGGCAGCACACAACTGACAAAGGGCTATTTAACAGAAAGGATAGCTCTGAGCGGGAGGAGTCCGGCCTTCAGCTCAAGATTTTATCTCCAAAGACCAGGCCTTCTAAGCAGAAGGAAGATGCTTGACACTCGTTTTGTGATGTTTCTTGAGAACAAAGGTCCTCTTAATATACACCAAAAGGAAAGATGTTATCTGTGAACAGAGGAACAGGAGTGGCAAATGAAGGCAATCACTGCTGATTCACGTGCTGGTGAAAAGTCCTTGTGATAAGCAAACATATCAATGAGGAATGGGAAAAGCATGGCAGCATGAGGCCATTTTATCTATTCATTTATTTATCTATCTATCTATCCACATATAAATAGCTACAGTATATGTTTTATCTTATATTTATGTGTGTGTTTACACACAGAGAGAAATACATACATAACATAAGGGAAAGGGAAAGGTTCAGCCCCCACACATGCATGCTAGTCATGTCCAACTCTAGGGTTGGTGCTCATCTCCGTTTCCAAGCCAAAGAGCCAGTGTTGTGCAAGTCCGTGGCCATGTGGCCGGCATGGCTGAACACATTTCTGCGCATGGAACACTGTTTTACCTTCCCGCTTTTTTAGGACAGTACGTATTTATCTACTTGCATTTACATGCTTTCAAGCTGCTAGGTTGGCAGGAGCTGGGGTTAACAGTGGGAGCTCACTCCACTATGTGGTACCCGGGATTCAAACCACCAAGATGCCAACTTTGCGGCTGACATTTCATCACTCTAGCCCAAAATTGTGGAAACCTTTTGGGAAAAGTGTATTTTTGAGAATTGATGGGTAATAACACCATTCATTTTGGGAATAGTACCCTAACGTACTATATCAATAGAAAGATAATTTAATCAAGAATGTAAAGCAGCAAAGTTTGTTCAATTATCTGTATTCCATGAAAACTTATAGCCAAATAACCATAAAAAGGAGGTACAACTTGCTTTGGTTGAGATCAGATAGTTTTCCTTCGTCTGGTTGTACCCAATGAGCATGAGTGTTTAGAGAGCCAATCAGGTGTCACCTTGTTTTGGCAATGAGCCCATCTGATCACAGAAAGATTAAGTTATTGATGTCATGTCACTTGTCAATGCGTTATGTCATCGCTATCAAGTTGGTTGGGTTTTTTGTGTTCTCTCATTTAGTGAGCTTGTAAAACGTAATAAAATTAAAGAAATGGTCCAAAGAGTTGACTGGTTGCCCAGAAAGCTATGTAAAATAGTATTATTAAGTGAACAAGGCTACCGTTATAAGGGAATTGGAAGAAAAAATGGTGAAAACTTAACCAAAGGTAGAATTTCTAAGTTTTTGAAGAGGTGTAAGGATACGTAGTTACTACAAAACCACACTAGTAAAAAGTCAGGAAAAGGTGCATAACACCAAGTGATGACAGGAAAATGAAGAGACTATGTCTACGTGACAGAAAAAATCATCTGGGTATATACAAGATGAAATGGTGCAATTCAGTGTGAAGTTGGCTGCAAGGACTGTCTGCAAGAGACTACAGGAATTTGGCCTAAAATCCAGAATTCCATGAAAAAAGACGCATTTATCTCTCCAACAAAGATTAAACTGGGCTTGAAAAGACTAAACTGGGCTAAAACACATGCTACCTGGACAGGGGAACAATTGGACAGTGTTCTTTGGAGTGATGATGGGGCCAAGATCTCCCTGTTTGGTAGTGAAGGCATAAAATAGGTAAGGAGAAGAACGGGTGAAGGTTTACATTTTGATCACATTGCATGCACTGTGAAAGACCGAGCCCGTGTTATTATCAGGGGTTGTATGACATGCAGAAGAGAGCGACTAAAATGATTACCGGGCTGGGGCACCTCCCTTATGAGGAAAGGCTAAAACATTTGGGGCTCTTAAGTCTGGAAAAAAGACGCCTGAGGGGGGATATGATTGAGACGTACAAAATAATGCAGGGCATGAGTAAAGTGGATAGAGGGAAGCTCTTCTCTCTCTCCCAGAATACCAGAACTAGGGGACATACACTCAGATTGAGGGCTGGGAGAGAAAGAACTGACAAAAGAAAATATTTTTTTACCCAGCGCGTTGTTAGTCTGTGGAACTCCCTGCCACAGGATGTGGTGATGGCATCTGGCCTGGATGCCTTCAAAAGGGGATTGGACAGATTTCTGGAGGAAAACTCCATCACAGGTTACAAACCATGATGGAGATGTGTAATCTCCAGGCTTAAAACCAGGGTACTTCAAGGGCCAGATGCAGGGGAGTGGTATCAGGAGACAGATATCTAGTCTCATGCGCTCCCAAACACATCTGGTGGGGCCACTGTGAGATACAGGAAGCTGGACTAGATGGGCCTTTGGCCTGATCCAGCATGGCTCTTCTTATGTTCTTATGTTCTTATAAGGTGGGAGCAGAATTTGTGTGATTAATGGGAATATAAATGGGCAAAAATATATTAATGAAGTACTTGAGCCCAAACTGAAGCCTTTTGCACTTGATCTTTTTCAAGACAATGAAGCATTTACCGTATATATTCCAACAGGATTCAGCTCCATCTCATGTGGCTTCTTTGTGCAAAAAGTCGTTTCAAGATAACCATATTCCACTGCTGGGAGGGCCTGGGAATAGCCCAGACTTTAACCCAAGTGAAAAATCTATGGAGCCAACTAAAGAACTTTGTTAGTCAGAAGCAACCCAGCAATAAAACCCAGTTAGTAGAAGCAATCATTCAATCTTGATTTCACATTATAACAGCTGCAGAACTATAAGATTTAGTTTACTCCATGGGAAGACGTTGGAAGGCCGCAATTCATGCAAAAGGTTACCCAACTAAGTATTAACTGACATGGTGTGATAATTTTTGTATATCTCATTTTTACGGCGATTATTTTTTCTCATATTTTTTCTATGTGTTTCACTTTTCTTCTTTATAACTGCTATTCTAATAGCAAATCCTTCATAAAAGTTGTTGTATTACGTTCTTGATTAAATTATATTATCGTGGATATATAATTTTATGGTACTATTCCAAAAACACGTTGTGTTGTTAGCCATCAAATCTCAAAAATACACGTTTCCCAGAAGATTTCCACAATTTTGGCCACTTCTGTGCATACATACGTCCTCTGAATCTTTCATTAAAAATGTAACTGCAAATCCCAAGTTTCTTTTATTTTCGGAAACAAAGAGTAGGTGTCAATGGGAAATTTTCACAATGGAGAGAAGTGAAAAGCGGTGTGCCCCAGGGCTCTGTCCTGGGACCGGTGCTTTTCAATCTGTTCATAAATGACCTGGAGACAGGGATAAACAGTGAGGTGGCCAAGTTTGCAGATGACACAAAACTTTTCCATGTGGTAAAAACCAGAGAAGATTGTGAAGAGCTCCAGAAGGATCTCTCCAAACTGGGGGAGTGGGCTGAGAAATGGCAAATGCGTTTTAATGTAACCAAATGTAAAGTAATGCATATTGGGGCAAAAAATCCAAACTTCATCTATCAACTCATGGGCTCTGAGTTATCCTGTAAGGGAGGACATTTGACTAATTATATATTTATAAATATATATGGCTGCTTTACTAACCACAGGTATGGACAAGCCCTCATGTATTCAACAACAATGTATTCTAAGCAATACATATATATATATAGCCACACTAGTGACACGAATAATGTAGTTATATTCACTTAAGCACTCCACGTATATATATACATATATACATATATGTATCACATTCACATGTATCTACATTTGTATTCTTGTAAACTTAGAATCTTTGGTCAAGCCTTTCCGGCTAGAATAGAGAAAGGAACTTCCGCTAAGTCAGCAAAAGCAATTATGAATTCAAGGATCCAATTAAGTTCCTAAGCTTTGAGGATCACACACTAGCAATTAACGTGTGTCCAAGGCGTACCAGGGAGGCCTTATCTCAGCGTCTGGTGTTTGTAACTGTCAAATGTCCAAGGACATAAGGATGATCCTACCCTCCCTGCCTGTGAGGGAGGAGATCAAACGTACCAGTTAGAACTTTTAGGCAAGTGTCAGAAATACGAAATAAATGACTAAAAAGTGTCAATTAGTATTTGATGTATGTAGCAGGTGTGTGTATGATGTAATTTCAGTTAAGGGAAGACAAAGAATAGAGGAACCCTATAAAATGTATCGCCTTCCAATGCTTGGGCGGAGACCTCGCCTGGAATTTACACCGGGTCGGGTCCCCTGATTGATCAATCAATAAATTCTTTTCTCGTCTCCTGAGACTCAGACTTGGTCTTTTGCAGCCCATGAAGCGCAGGCACGCTGGCACGGGACCCTCATAAATTTAAATTCCTTACATTTCTGGTGCGTTGGCCGGGAAAGGTGCCACTGCCCCAGCGCTCTTGGGAGTCTGACTTAAATCACAGTAAGAATTCATGCTGACCCTGGAACAAATCTAGTCCGGACCCTCTGATTTTGAGAGGAGACTTGTTCTATCAGCATTGGACACAGTACTGTTATTTAAGGAGAAACAAAGCCGGCAGAACAACGGAGGAACTGAAAGAGGACTGCGCAAAAGAAATCTGGTAAGAAGAGAAACTAGTTGTGGGGTGGCGTGAGTTCGAATCTAACAGCTCTGTGGAGTGGAGAAGATTGCGGATTCTTGTTGTCGGCCCGGGGGTACAGGGAGGAGAAGGGTCGGATACGACCTTAACATCCCAAGGACTAGGGGACACTGAGGGACACTACGACCCTGAAATCCCCAAGGGAGGAGGGGTTTTCAGACTGAAACAGGAGGAGAAGAGCGCTGCTCTAACATCCTGGGAAAGTTTGCAAAACCCAACATCCCTAGAGTCCGCCCCTAAGTATTTGAAACAGGAGGAGAAGAGCGCTGCTCTAACATCCTGGGGAAAATTTAGAGATATATTAATGCATGGGCATGTGGGATGGTGATTCCACTTTTGAATTTTGTATGTGTGTTTTTCAAGGTAAGGGGCTGTGCCTCTATACCCTGCGTAACCATAGGGAAGTGGCCATTCCCTGTGTCTTAAGCAGGGGCAAAGACTGGCAATCTTTGCCCCACAATACCAACGGAGTTCCACCATCTTCGTTTGATTTTAGAGAAGTTAGAAAGATCTATTCTTAGGCAAGGGATCGCAGTTAACTGGGGAAACAGAAATGTGGGAGAGTTGTGTATGGTTGCTGAATCACATGTTGGCGTGTATGATGGGCATTTGATTGTTGAGGTGCGAGTCCGTTTGATGCTTGTGTGGGAGAAATCATAGGAACACAGTTAGACCTTTAAAGTAAACCTATGGGGATAAATTAGTGCAGTTTATGCACCCCTTTTGATGTGCGATGTGGTAACATTGGAATTCTGCCACCAGAAGTAATGATTTTAGTATTAAATGGAACATGAGTAAGCTTTAAGAAGAACCCCTCTAACTAGGATGAGGCAGGACTTTACCATCTCAAATTAAGATTCTAGCCCTCAGGGAGGACAGACCAATTATGACCTGCTAGCAAGAGGTGTGTGAATGTACAAGGACGTGCTTAGTTAATTAATATAAGAGACTAAAAACTCTGCCAACTAGGAGACCCCTCCAGCAATTTTGATAATACCAGGGGGAATATGGGCAGTGAGAAAAATACTTTTGAATACTCAGGGATAAACAACATCCCGCATATTTTGTGACTGGCTGGTCACGCAACAAAATTTACCAGCTGAAGGGATATTCTCCAAAAAGTAGTTAAGAACATTTGATAAAAGACCAGGCAATTTAATTTCAAACACAGGGAGATTCTCAGGACCAAACTGCCAACAACTATCCTACTGCGCAAGTCTACCTTTTTTTTTTTTAGACGAAGGAAAAGTGGGGAGAAGATCTTAGTCTCTCTCTCTCTATCCTATCTAGGCATTATTTGCCTCCCCATAGATATAAGAGTGAAGGAAGAGAGAGAAATTCTACATGTTCACCTAAGATTTTTTTTTCTTCTTCTCTCCCTCCTGATTTAAGTAGCTCTGTGTATTCATTACAAAAGCCACGCTTCTCAAATTAGGCTTAAGCCAACAACAAGATCAATAGCCACTGAAAGGGTGCAGTGCCCCTTTGTTCCAGGGCATTTCACACCTAATACATTACAGAAGTAATTACAGGAGATTATCTGCTTGCCTCAGGCTGTAAAAGGCAGCCGCGGGGGAATTTAAAAGTCTGCAGCCCCTCCTTTCTCTTTCTGCTCTCGGGGCCCCCTTGCAGGGCAAGGCAGGATAACAACTCCCAACCCCTCCTTTCTCTCCCAAGCCACTTGATAGAGCTTGGACGCAAAACTTATATTGAACACATCAACCTAATGCATGCATAGCGAAGGGAATAAACTGACCCCTAAAAGCCATAAGCCAGTAAATTTTATAGGCAATGGCCAGAAGGTCACTCCTCTCCACTTACGGGAACGACCACAATTTTCCGTGCTGCCTTAAAAGCATAAAGAGGTGGCTTCTAGCCGACTTGCAGCATTTTTTTTTCCTCCTGGATAGGGGGAGAGGGAAAGGGAGTCTATTGTTTAGAAAAGAATCCAGAAATTCGGCCCCAAAACGTCACGTTTTAATTTAATTAAACCCTTGGAATCAAACACACCTTTCAGGTATTTTTGCCAAAGAATAAGAGGTGAAAATCTTGTTATCAGAAACTTTAGAATAAAAGAATTCTTCGGAAAAAGGACACAAGAGAAACCTGATTATTTTTTTTTTTAGGATGTGACAGCACACTAAAGCCCCCTCCCCTCTTTGTAAGCTGTCCATAAGCATATTTTTTTATTTTTGCCTTTGAAGTAACTTACAAGTCAATCCCAAAGCGTTACAGTTAAGGCAGGCTTAAACACTAGAACTTAAGAGGAGCCTTGCTTGCCCAACAGAGTGCACAAATTTCTTAATTTGATTTTTAGAAGATATGTTCAAACGCTACTGGGATAGTGATTTTACTTGCGATTTTAATGACTCTTAAGAATATAAGAATTATCTTTTTGCCATAGGCAGTAAAAGGCTCGCCTGGCCACTAAAAGGTGCATAGTGTATTGGTGCAGCTTTTAAATCACACCTGGTCTCAGGAGCTCCCCTGAGGAAAATGAGGCTTATTTTCTTTTTAGAAAACAATATGGACTTAACGATTTTCTTTTTCCTTTTTTTTGTGCACATGAAACCTGTATGTAAAGGGCAAGATTCCCTATTTTAAAGGATGGCTCTGCAGTGCACATTATTAATTTGTTCCAAATTTCACAGGGAGCCTAGTAGCGTGGTTATGGAATATTGTTCCAGCTGAACTTGTGCAAAACTACTGAAGTGCAGCTGTGTACTATGTTTTTTTTTGCATAGCCTGCACTACACTGTGCCATAGAAATCTGCACACAGTGTACTGCATGTAGCACTATCACACCTGGAGATCTGCAGATTGCTTGGCCATTCTTGTGTGTGTTTGCTTGTTTGTCTATCTGTCTGTCTGTCTCTTTCCACACGGGAAGGCGCTGGAGGAAACACCCTGTTTTGCATCTCATGGATATTCTGCCAGCTACACCTTTTTGTTGTCCCCGTGTAGAAGAGCAATTTGACTTGGGGATGGGATCTGTGGTTGATTAGGGACACCTGAGCACACCTACACCTTGCAAGCGCTCATTGGGGCCAGCTGAACTTGTGCATATCTCCTGATGTGCAGAGGTGTCCTTATCATAGACTCCCCCCCCTTACTTCACGTACTGGTTTTACGAAGAGGAAAGCTTCAATCTGCCTTTTACGACATTTTTTTTCCCGAGACTGTCAGATAGACTATACCACCCTGCCTGGCAGCACAAGGACAGCTGAGGGGCCATTTTGTGTGTTTGTGTTCTGTGTTTGTCTGTTTGTGGTCGTGTGTCTGTTCTTCTCTTACCCAGGTACATCCTGGAGGTCGGGCTTTTGCTCTGGGAAAAACGCCCACCCGTTCTTTATTTTTGGATCACGGAGTCGGTCGGGTTTGGAAAGCTGACGCCGCCGGTCGTAGATGCTCAGATGGGGACCCTCCTGCCCTCCATTCTGCCATCCCTCCTGGACCTCCCCTCCCCGCCTTTGATGCCTTTGATGATGCCATCTTCGTGATGACTTCGCTCCGCGAGTTCGATCGATGTGGGCTCCAGGATCCAGTGATGTCAGCCTTTTTCACCCAGCGTGACCCGTACCCCGCGACCGAAAGGGAGTGAGGCCTGACCGGTGACGCCTTCTGCCCTCTGCTGTAGATTGCCCCTATGCCTTAGATGACTTCACCCTGGACGGCGGGCGACAACATGAACCTGACCTGTGGTCACCGCATCCTTGCCCATCCTTCCCCAGATGACAGCATGCGTTTGATACTTGGAGGGTCCCAAAGCAGCCTGCGGATTCACTTTCAACTCAGGTTGACAGATTAAAATCCTGTCTTCCTGTCTCTCATTTTCTTTTTTTTCTTTTCTTTTCTGTTTGTTTATGGGGGAGAGAGTGGGTCTGAAACAGCCACTGACTCTTGTTTTGGATTGCGGCCAACAGACTTCACGTCTGCAATTTAACCCCCTTTTCACCGGGACAGAGACTTGGGGTTTAACTACTGCTTTCAGACCTTCATTGATGCCTGTGCGCGTGCCCTGGATCACCATGAACTTGTGTTGCCACACACGCACACACCAGCCTCCCAGCATCCGACAAGTGAGCGCTTATTTTTTTTTTTTTCTCTGCGCACGGTAGGCTCCAGAGCAACTTTACATATTTACATTACCCTGTGCTCGATCTGGTAGGAAAATGCCCCACGGCCTTAGAAGCCTTGCAAAGGGGACGTTAGTTATTGATCACTATTATGATATTGTTTATTGTCTATTATTGATAGTCACTGTGAGAACTCTTGCTAAAGTGCCTCCCTGAATGTGCTTTTCATAATTCGTGTAATAATCATGCTTTAACACTGAGAAGGTTGTTACCCACCAGCGATGGGTCCAAGAGACACTGTGACCTGCCTTTCTATGCAATTTGAGAGACTATAATTGACAATGATGAACTACTTTCTCTGCCATGATTTCAGTAACTCATTCTTGGTTTAATCATGGGACTCTTACTATTACTCATGTGCTTTATATGTATATTGCCTTTTATTTAGTATCAATGTAACTGTCCGTTGTCTAAGGTATAATGCACACACTGATAAGTAGCTCTGTATAACCTGCTATAATCTGGGTACTGTGCATCACATGCAGTCAAAAGAGTTTATGACCGGATTGTTGGTCCCCAAGTGCCAGAGCCCATGAATCCTCATACAGAGTAACGATATGGACAGTCATATTTCAGAGCAGACTGCTTAGTCATTCTAAGACCATTTCGTCAGCCAAAGGTAAATGCAAGCCCTGTCTACATTTCATTTAGGCAAGTATAGGGGAATTATATCTTATACTCTGGGTTTTATGCACACCACACGTTCAAGGAGGATGCTACCTATGTTATTGATCTTTATATGTATTCTTTATGCAAAATGATGGTATGAACAATCATATTTCAGGGCTAGCTGTTTATAAGGCCCCTATGTCAGCCAAAGGAGTATGCTGGCTCCCATTTACTCGGCCGAGCACAGGAAAATTGCAGGCCTACTATAACATGCATTTCTCCCCATGTATTTCTGAATTTGCATAAGAAACTTCTAGGCCTTTCAGCCAAGTTGCCACAAATCAAGGCATGGCATATAAGCCTGAGATTCAAGTTGCCACAAATCAAGGCATGGCGTATAAGCCTGAGATTGCAAGCCTTTGTTCTAACGTACCCA
This sequence comes from Phrynocephalus forsythii, assembly GCA_029282475.1. Lineage (NCBI taxonomy): Eukaryota > Metazoa > Chordata > Lepidosauria > Squamata > Agamidae > Phrynocephalus > Phrynocephalus forsythii. The sequence goes on along the minus strand of JAPFRF010000457.1, from coordinate 55,977 downwards.
TGATTTTTTTGTTGTTGTGTCAGCCCCTAAAAGGTTGGGAATCTGAAGGCCCCATAACTTGCCCCAGGAGGCTCACTTAAGAAGCTGTTGCGGCCACAAAGTGCCCTTCCATAGCGAGAATGTAGCATTGATGTGGTCAGTAGAATGCTTCCCTCCATTACAAGTCTGTGGGAGGAACCTTTTACATCCCCGGGCATTGCAGAACTTCATCTGTTGACCTAACTTTGGACGATGGAAAGTGCCCTAGTGAATTAAGGGGTATTTCTTTGGCCTTCACTTATTTGATGCGTCCCCCTGACTTGAGACGCCACAAATCATTTTATGATAATTCATTTTCTTGAACTGTGCCTATAAGCCCTTTGGGGAAAAAGGACTGAGAATGTTTTTCTGACTGCCCTGCCTAAATTTTTGTCAGGAAAATAGAAAGTCCTTCCATGAGCCATGAAGACCATCTCACCCCAGGAATGACATAGGGGGGGCTCACGCAATGTTCACACTTTTGTACATATACCTTTGATATGTTTTGTTCGTCCCTTACAACAGTGTTTTTCAACCTTTTTTGGGCAAAGGCACACTTGTTTCATGAAAAAAATCACGAGGCACACCACCATTAGAAAATGTTAAAAAAATTAACTCTGTGCCTATATTGACTATATATAAAGTAATTCTCTTGAATAGGAATCAAATAAACACAAAGAAAGTATTTTATAATTACTTTATTATGAAATAGTAAGTAAACAGAAATATGAAAAATTATAAAATACTTTATTCAGTGCGCAACCTGGTCCTGTTTGGCTGAACACAAAGCTGATATTCTTCAGCTTTTCCAATGGCACACCAGGCAACATCTCGCGGCACACTAGTGTGCCGCGGAACAGTGGTTGAAAAACACTGCCTTACAAGTCCATGACGTTTTCTGGGAAATTTACTGGCATAAATTTCCAGAAATCCGTTCAGGGCCGAGTGTAAGGGAGGACATTTGACTAATTATATATTTATAAATATATATGGCTGCTTTACTAACCACAGGTATGGACAAGCCCTCATGTATTCAACAACAATGTATTCTAAGCAATACATATATATATATAGCCACACTAGTGACACGAATAATGTAGTTATATTCACTTAAGCACTCCACGTATATATATACATATATACATATATGTATCACATTCACATGTATCTACATTTGTATTCTTGTAAACTTAGAATCTTTGGTCAAGCCTTTCCGGCTAGAATAGAGAAAGGAACTTCCGCTAAGTCAGCAAAAGCAATTATGAATTCAAGGATCCAATTAAGTTCCTAAGCTTTGAGGATCACACACTAGCAATTAACGTGTGTCCAAGGCGTACCAGGGAGGCCTTATCTCAGCGTCTGGTGTTTGTAACTGTCAAATGTCCAAGGACATAAGGATGATCCTACCCTCCCTGCCTGTGAGGGGAGGAGATCAAACGTACCAGTTAGAACTTTTAGGCAAGTGTCAGAAATACGAAATAAATGACTAAAAAGTGTCAATTAGTATTTGATGTATGTAGCAGGTGTGTGTATGATGTAATTTCAGTTAAGGGAAGACAAAGAATAGAGGAACCCTATAAAATGTATCGCCTTCCAATGCTTGGGCGGAGACCTCGCCTGGAATTTACACCGGGTCGGGTCCCCCTGATTGATCAATCAATAAATTCTTTTCTCGTCTCCTGAGACTCAGACTTGGTCTTTTGCAGCCCATGAAGCGCAGGCACGCTGGCACGGGACCCTCATAAATTTAAATTCCTTACAATCCATGACGGATCAGGAAAGAGATCTTGGTATGTTGGTGGACAGCTCCATGAAGGTGTCTACCCAATGTGTGGCAGCGGTGAAGAAAGCCAATTCCATGCTAGGGATTATCAAAAAGGGGATTGAAAATAAAACAGCCAACATTATAATGCGGTTATACAAAACAATAGTAAGGCCCCACCTGGAGTATTGTGTACAATTCTGGTCACCGCATCTCAAGAAAGACATAGTGGAACTGGAAAAGGTGCAGAAGAGAGCGACTAAAATGATTACTCGGCTGGGGCACCTCCCTTATGAAGAAAGGCTAAAACATTTGGGCCTCTTTAGTCTGGAAAAAAGGCGCTTAAGGGGGGATATGATTGAGACATACAAAATAATGCAGGGCATGAGTAAAGTGGATAGAGGGAAGCTCTTCTCTCTCTCCCAAAATACCAGAACTAGGGGACATACACTCAAATTGAGGGCTGGGAGAGTAAGAACTGACAAAAGAAAATATTTTTTCACCCAGCGTGTTGTAAGTCTATGGAACTCCCTGCCACAGGATGTGGTGATGGCATCTGGCCTGGATGCCTTCAAAAGGGGATTGGACAGATTCCTGGAGGAAAATACCATCACAGGTTACAAACCATAATGGAGATGTGTAATCTCCAGGCTTAAAACCGGGATACTTCAAGGGCCAGATGCAGGGGAGTGGTATCAGGAGACAGATATCTAGTCTCATGCGCTCCCAAGCGCATCTGGTGGGGCCACTGTGAGATACAGGAAGTTGGACTAGATGGGCCTTTGGCCTGATCCAGCATGGCTCTTCTTATGTTCTTATGTTCTTATGTTCTTATCCAATTCATCAGTTTTGCTACATGCCTTTGAAAGTTGTCCTTCCTTTGCCATTCTTAATTTCCACTGTATTTCTTTAAAAGATAAGATATCTTAAAAGATAAGTAGTTCATATTATCTCTTTGGAAAATCCCCACTTGGAGGTTGGGTTATTTATTTATTTAGAATATTTTGAGGCAGATTTTTTAATTGCTTATTTTAGGGCAAAACAGTGATTCAGCGTCTACTACATAAATAAAAGTTAATAAATTTCCTTGGTTGTCCATAGTCTTCCTTGCGTATTTCTTAGCAACTCTTCCCTTTAAACAGCCCCGCTGTATCTCATGCTTGCTAAGAATAATTTTCTGAACGATCTTATTTAAGAAATATTTTGTACAATAATATTTGGATGACAGTTTTCAAGGGGCAGCCTTGAAAATAATTTAATTTCTGCTGCTTCTTTTTATCACAACATCAAAAAGTTTAATGCAAAGTTTGAATTGTTACATCTAAAACTGTACTGTACTTCTCTGTGCCTAGGTTGCTAGAGTTATTGTTGTTGGTTTGATCAAACAAGTTATTTGCTGTGTTGCCAGTTATTCTGTTACTTCCAACAGCCCAGACAAAAATAGAGGGAAATACTTTCTGAGTTTTCCTAGGGTCCGTTTTTGGGATTGTACCTTGGGAAATATAAAAAGACAAAATATTAAAACCAAACAAAAACTACTTGCCATGCCACTTAGTGGTATGGTTTTTTAAAAAAACCAAGCTTGCAACCTGAAAAAATTATCTCAAAGTACCTATAAAATGCCTTGCAATCCCATGTTTGAAAGTAACAATTAGAGATGGGCACGGAACAAACATTTTTTCGTTTCTGTTACCGTTTGTCATTTCCGTTACGTAACGAAACGACAAACGAAAATTGTGATGAAAATGCAACTAAATGAACAGAACCGCGAAAATTGTGGTCGTTATGTTTCGTTTCCGTTAATGGCGATGCACAATGAAATGAGCTGTTTTAAATGTTAAAAAACGCCCTGGACATCCATAAAAACGCAGCGATAATTATTTATATTGTCTGATAACCTACCAGGGGGGGTTGGGGTCCTTAAAACGTTTGTTTTAGTCTTCTCCCATCGCGATGTATTATTCTTTTCCCTTTAAAATGGATGTCGCCACCAGCCACAAAATGGAGGCAAGCCATGTGATGGGATCATGTTCAACCAATAGCATGCCCAGGTTGCAGACTGGGCGGGCAGGTCTGGCAGCCACAGAGGGCATAAAAAGCTCTGGCAGCCCCCGTCCTCCTTGCAGTCTCTGGTGGGGGTTAGGGTGGGATTGCTGTCTCTGCTGCGCCTCTAGCTTCAGTCCTGCTGCCTCCCTGTGTGTGTGCGTGCTGCGTACCTCTCGGTGAGTACCCTCCCTTGCCCCGCAGTACAGTCACTCTGCGGCTGCCTTTCACCCTGGGCAATGCCCGCTGCTTCCTTTGCAGCCTCCCTGCATACCTAGTCTATACTGTGTCTCTTCCAGCATCCATTTTTTTTAGTGTTTTCCCTCTGGTCTGGGGCGTTGGGGGATGCCTGCGCACGGAAATGCTTTAAAATCGCGTAAAAAGCGGGTAGAAACGACAAACGAAAAAACAAAAAACGGTAATGAAATTTTTCAAAAAATTCCCGACAAATGGAAAGGAACCGAAACAGACATCTCAACGACAAACGAAAAACCGAAACACCATTTTTCTGTTTCTTGCCCATGTCTAGTAACAATAGTTAACAACTAATGGATATTGCCTACTACCTGGGGTTCAGTCCCAGGTAGCAGGCTCATGGTGGACTCAGCCTTCTATCCTTCCAAGGCTGGGAAAATGGGTGCCCAGCTTGCTGGGGGGGGAGTGGGCAATGTGTAGCCCGCATAATTAAACTGCAAACTGCCCAGAGAGTGCTTGAAGCACTTTGGGGAGGTATATAAGCAGAACACTTTGCTTTTGCCTACGACTTCCAAAGTAACTGGTCATGAGAAATGTGTTTCTTGTTACTGACTACTTCCAAGCTTTAGCGAATTTGTCCATAGACCCGGCATAAACAAATGTCTTCCTTTTCTTTCCCTACTGTTGAGTTCTTGGAGGTCTGAGCCTGGATGACTTCAGGACAAATCAGCAAGGCGTCTTGAGCCTCATCCACTTTCCACTTACCACTGCCCTAATGCAAACAAAGCTGCAGCTGGCCACGTCTGGAACCCAAAGGAAGGAGGAAACCCAGAAGACACTTTCGTCATGTGGTTTCTGGGCTGGTTGCAAATTTTTTTATCAAGCCTTTCTGTTTAAAACCCAATGCCTCCCTCCATTCCCCAAATGTTGGATTTCCCCACCCCCAAAGTCAATCATGGAGTTCATCAACCTTGCCACACCACTATAAACAGGGAGAATCCACTCTGAAAGTTCAGCACAGAACCTCAGTGTTCAGTAAGTGAAAAGGCTTAAAATGCTGTTCCTTCAAGGTATTTGTGTAGATACCTTGTGTGTGTGTGTGTGTGTGTGTGTGTGTGTGTCCCACACACACACACTGTGCTGACCAGCAACCATTCATAAGTTAAGTGAACCTGGGAAATGTAAGATGCAGCTTCATTATACTGCTGCTAATCCTTGCTGGAAGGCTTCCTGAACTGTTCAAGGCTACTATGGGGATGGATGGTAAACTAATTTGCCATGGGTCTGAAGTTCATGTTATCTTTTCTTATCACCCTAAGGGTAGGTCAGGTGGGTGGGAAAGGGAGTGGGGTGAGATGGAATTAAAAACACTTGGGAAACGAGAATGAGCATCTTCCACAATTCACATTCTACCATCAAGTGTCACTGTCGCAATCCTCTTTCTCTCCAGATAAATATAGTTGTTCATGCCATGTTTTGGGATAATTTAATTTCTGCTGCTTTTTTAAAATCACAACATCAAAAATGCAAATGTATGAGCAGATCAGATATCACGCCAGGGTTGCATGTCCCTTTTGATGTAGGCATCTCTTTCCTTGGAGAAACGTGATCGTTTCAGGAAAAGGACGAACCCTTGGATTCCTATAGGATGCAAACGAACAGACTTGGGATCCCCTTCCATCACGTGCACGGGACGACTGTATTCCAATTTTCCAAAGCCTCCGTAGTGGAAGAATTGCAAATGCAGCTTAATAAGAAGCCTAGGGGTTTCTACTTAAAAGCAAGGCTTGCTGTAATCACATCCATAATCTTAAATCAAAACATCAGAAGGTTACATGTACAACTATGTACACAGTGTCTGTAAACATGTGGCCTAAATATTGTACTCCGTGTATCTGCATACTTACCTTGTAATCCATGGAGGCTCTCAATGGTGGCAAGATAATTTTGCTTTTTGGTTTTGTCTCAAACATGCTGGAATAGACAAACATGGCTAACTCTCTGAAAACTTCTCCAGTTACCTCACTGTATTTGATGCTGTTTGGTTTGAAACAAATTACAGTGCCCATATATGCATTTTGACTTGGACTGATGCAGTTCTCTCGTCCCAATCTCGGCCTCCACCTCTGCTTTTCTACTTAGGTTCTTGAGCAAACCTTTCCCTTTGCTGCCTCCGAGCTGATACGGTCCCTGGAGAAACGCCAGCAAGATGTTAAAAATTGGCGCTAACCAGCTCCTGTCATTTCATCAAGACAATGGGGTTTGAGCGAAAGGGGGGGTGAGAGTTCTCCATGCAGAATTTAGCCACTTAATCCGGCCTTGTGGGCTGGCATGATCTCAAAACAAGGAAGGGAACCAAATTACCCAGCCCTGCTTTTTTGGCAGAGGGAGCGACTGTCAGCAGGCGAGAAGTTAATTCCCTTTGTACTCCTTGCTTGCCACCGACTCTGGCGGGCCGGGCTGAGCCAAGCTTCCTGTGTAAATCTGTCAGCTGCAATGATGCACAGTGTGAAGTGGTCGAGGCCGTTACTTCACGAAGTACTTCGCTTTGCAGCGGGATTGCCTTCGCTTTGAATGCGAAGCCGGTCACGTGGTCTCCCTTCGCCCCCACCCCTCTTTCTCTGTCCTCACCATGCGAAATTTTAGGATCAAATCCATTACTACCTCACGTGCTCCCTTCGCATTCGGAAGCTTACTTGCAACGTCCGGTTTCTGCTTTCTTTTATTTTTTTAAAAAAATTACCACGGCGTATCGATGCATCAATACCCGGCTGTCATTTGCGGTCAGAGGCGCACAAGCCAGCGGTCAAGCCCGGCGCTCAAAGGCCCCTGCGGTTGTCCCGAGGACTTGTGGGCGGCCATCGTGTTTCCCTGAAGCAGAGCAGCTGGGTTGGTTTTTTTGGGGGGGGGCGGGGCGGGGCGAGGCTTCTCTCAGCTTCATCGCCCTGTGTGCCCCGCCGCCGCTCTCTGGGTGGGCGCGCGCGGGGGTGTCTTGCAGCGGCGGCACCGACACCCCCTCCCCCTCCCTCTGCGCAGCCCTTCGCCATCCCTTGCCAGCGGAGGGGCTCTGCTCACGTCACCCGGGGACGCTTGCCCCCCCTCTGTTGCCCCTGCCCCGTGTACAGAAGGCAAGATCAAAAGAACGGGTTAACCGAAATATCTATGCATCGGCATTTCGGAGAAAAAGTAAGTTAAAAAAATATATATATATTTATTAACTGGCCACACGTGACTTTGGATGCGAAGCGGGATGCGAAGCGAAGAAGATTCCCGGCCTCCGGCAGGGGAATCTCTCGCCCCGCTTGGAGCACGGTTTAGGAGGCGTGGTCGGGGTGGCGCCGAATCCAAAGAGGAGGAGCGTGCGGACTGAAGCGATCGATTCGCACGGAAATTACGGCTCGCCGCGCAGCGAGAGGTTCCTGAAGTAACGGCCTTTGTCTCCAAGAGATTAATCCCCACACACACACACATTTGCTTGAGTAAATTGCTGATGACCAAACATGGGAAAAGACTTTTCTTCATAGGTTGAAGCAGTGCTTCCTTCAAAAACTCAGAGGTGCAGGGAAAGAGACTTTTATTTTGCTTTGTGTACTATTCCACAAATGCATAGGGGAGTGCTAAGCTATTATAGTGGAGGAGAACCTGTACGTGGGAGCTCCTGAATGCGCACATGCAGTGGACAGCTGGTTGTCAAGAACACTGGTGGGTTTCAAGTCAACGTGCCTGCGCAATAGGACTTGCTTCGTCCCTTTTCTGCCGTTAGACTGGCACACCCAGTGGTTATGCAGAGCACAGCAGGGTTTCTGGGCTTTGTGCAGTCTCCAGCTCAAGTGGGGTGATGTGTGATGATGATTCCAACACCTCTACTCAAACCACAGGTTGCCTGTGCATCGGAACCACACTTCCTGCTCTGGGCTAGAATTCTAACAGGAAGACTAAGGAACTCCTAGGGCCAAGGGCTCCATGTTTGCTACAGTGATCTCTGGCTCCTGGTTGGGCCTTGGTCCTCACTTAGGTGCACTGGTGAGCTGGGCTAGTTGAACAGAGAAGTACCAGATGCTTCTAATTTTCTGCCATGCTGGATGGGAACCTAGAGCCCAAACACCGACAGGGGGTGGGTGGGGATTAGAAAGCAGCAAATATCAGGGGAAAAGATCCCTCAACTTTGCCGTAAGAAAGCAGGCAAGGGATCAATGTATTTGAATTTATGTTGAAATCAAAAAGGAGGAAATAAGGAAGGGCAGGGACAAAGACAAGATGAGACCAGACATTTAGGTGACACATTCGCATTAAGAACCTAAGAACTCAAGAAGAGCCCTGCTGGATCAGGCCAAAGGCCCATGTAGTCCAGCTTCCTGTATCTCACAGTGGCCCCACCAGATGCATCCGGGAACGCACAAGACTAGATATCTGTCTCCTGATAGTGCTCCCCTCCATCTGGCCCTTGAAGTACCCCAGTTTTAAGCCTGGAGGTGACACATCTCCATCATGGTTTGTAACCTGGGATGGACCTTTCCCCTATGAATCTGTCCAATCTCCTTTTGAAGTCATCCAGGCCAGATGCCATCACCATGTCCTGTGGCAGGGAGTTCCACAGAGTTAACATGCTGGGTAAAACAATATTCTCTTTGGTCTGTTATCACTCCCCCAACCCTCAGTTTGAGTGTATGTCCCCTAGTTTTGGCATTTTATGAGAGGGAGAAGAACGTCCCTCTATCCACTTGACTCATGTCCTGCATTATTTTGTATGTCTCAATCATATCCCTCCTCAGGTGCCTTTTTTTCCAGACTAAAGAGCCCCACATTTTTCTTATAAACCACCCCGCCATGCATTCAGGGATTCTGCTGAATGCCTTATGGACATTCAACATGCTGTCTTTGGCCAGAAGGCAGAGTATGTACACACAGCTTCTAGCTCTGGGTTGGGGTGGGAGGGTAGGAAACAGAAAGAAATGAGATGCAGATAACAGAATGAGACTTGCACATATGCGTACATGTACCTCTGTAACTGGAGCATTGGACTCCACCAACCTGCAGATACGGGCTCTATCCTTAAAAGCTCCTGTCAGATTGTGAAACCCAACAAGTTTGAAGCTGCCATCAATTACTTTGCTGTTTTGGGTGCAACCGACTTGCATGGTCGCCACATGAGGAGTTGTGGGGGAGGCATAGGGGATTATTCTAAATGGAACACTGTTTCCCCCACCCCTCAAAAACAGTAATATGTTGCTTCTGCTGACGTGACCCATCATTCACGTTGCCCCGGGTCCTTCCCAGCTAAGCTTCTTGCACCATCACACTGGATAGAACCATTACCTATTAATGACACCTATTTTAACTCAGCAAGCAATCTGTGTAATGGCAATAAAGTGAAATAATTTGATCCTGCTAATAACGATCTGTTCTCCTGATTAACTGCAGTGTTTCAGCCACTGAGCTAAATGTGATTGAAGTAGCGATAGCTGATTATAAAATTAAAACAGAAAGATTCTGATTGGGACTACAGAAGAACTAACTTCTTCCTTTAGGCAGAGACGTTTCTCTGGGTCTCTGGGTTGCCTCACAGCCGGCCTTTTGGTCTCAGTATTTGGATGAGTAAATGTTGGGAGCCCTTCATTGTTTTCACAGTGGCTCAGAAAGCATTAAAATTGCAATCCCAAATGGCCCCTTCCCAGAAGTCATGATCTAGTATCCAAGGACAATAGAGTTAAGAACATATAAGAACATAAGAAGAGCCATGCTGGATCAGGCCAAAGGCCCATCTAGTCCAGCTTCCTGTATCTCACAGCGGCCCCACCAGATGCGTTTGGGAGCGCATGAGACTAGATGTCTGTCTCCTGATACCACTCCCCTGCATCTGGCCCTTGAAGTACCCTGGTTTCTCCATCATGGTTTGTAACCTGTGATGGACTTTTCCTCCAGGAATCTGTCCAATCCCCTTTTGAAGGCATCCAGGCCAGATGCCATCACCACATCCAGTGGCAGGGAGTTCCATAGACTTACAACGCGCTGGGTGAAAAATATTTTCTTTTCTCAGTTCGTACTCTCCCAGCCTTCAATTTGAGTGTATCTCCCCTAGTTCTAGTATTTTGGGAGAGAGAGAAGAGCTTCCCTCTATCCACTTTACTCATACCCTGCATTATTTTGTATGTCTCAATCTTATGAACAGATTGAAAAGCACCGGTCCCAGGACAGATCCCTGGGGCACACCGCTTTTCACTTCTCTCCATTGTGAAAATTTCCCATTGACACCTACTCTTTGTTTCCGGGATCTCAACCAGTTCTCAATCCATAAGACGACCTGTCCTCTTATCCCCTGACTGTGCAATTTTCTCAGCAGCCTTTGGTGAGGGACTGTGTCAAAAGCCTTTTGAAAATCCAGATAGACTATATCCACCGGTTCACCCAAATCCACGTGCTTGTTGACCTTTTCAGAAAATTCTAAAAGGTTTGTCAGACAAGATTTACCCTTACAGAAGCCATGCTGATTTTCTCTCAGCAAGGTTTGTTCTTTTATGTGTTTTAAGATTTTCTCTTGGATGAGGCTTTCCACCATCTTCCCTGGGACAGATGTAAGGCTAACTGGCCTGTAGTTTCCTGGGTCCCCCCTCCTTCCTTGTTAATCCTCAATTTATCGATTAGTCCTGAAACCTCCTCTCTTTTAACCTGTATTTGATTTAATTCTTTAGTCAAGAGGGGCGGCTCAGGCAGCGGAATCTGCTCAAGGTCTTCTGTCGTGAAGACAGACGCAAAGAAGTCATTCAATTTCTCTGCAATGTCCAAGTCCTACTTAAACTCCCCTTTTCCTCCCTCACCATCCAGAGGGCCAACTGGTTCTCTGGCAGGTTTTCTAGTTCTAACATATTTAAAGAAGCTTTTATTATTACCCTTTATATTGCTAGCCATGCGTTCCTCAAAATCTTTCTTTGCCTCCCTTATCATCTTCTTACATTTCTTTTGCCAGAGTTTGTGTTCCTTTTTATTTTCCTCATTTGGGGAGGATTTCCATTTACAGAAAGACCTCTCCTTGTGCTTTAGAGCCTCTCTAACTCCACTCGTTAACCATGCCGGTGTCCTCTTGGACTTAAATGAGCTCTTCTTTCTTTGTGGTATGCACTTGTGCTGGGCCTCTATTATTGTTGTTTTAAAGAGGCTCCATGCACTCTGAAGAGATTGGATTCTTCTAACCCTCCCCTTCAGTTTCTCTCTAACTAGTTTCCTCATCTGAGGGAAGTTTGCCCTTCGAAAATCAACGGTTTTTATGTCTGATTTGGTTGACACTCTTCCTCCGACATGCATGACAAAGGAAATTGCAGCATGGTCACTGTTCCCTAGAGGCTCAGTGACATTCACATCCCTGACCAGGTCCTGAGTATCGCACAGAATTAGATCCAGAGTTGCCTGTTCTCAAGTGGGCTCCATGACAAGTTGATCTAAGGCACAGTCATTCAGCAAGTCGAGAAACCCGTTTTCTCTTTCTTGCCCGGAGCTCGCATTGGCCCAGTCAATGTGGGGATAATTGAAGTCCCCCATGATTACTATCCTGTCCCTCTTAGCCACCTCCATGATTTCTCTCCTCATTTCAAGGTCCCCCTCAAGTTTTTGATCTGGTGGACGATAGAATACTCCAACTATCACATCACTCCTGGGACCTGGTAGTTTAACCCACAGTGATTCTATGGTGGAGTCAGACCCTCTGTCCATCTACATTCTGCTGGATTTTACCCCTTCTTTTACATAGATGGCCACTCCTCCTCCAACCCGCCCCTCTCTATCCCTTCTATAGAGTTTATAGCCTGGGATTGCTGTATCCCACTGGTTCTCCACATCCCACCAGGTTTCTGTTATGGCTATTATATCTATGTTATCCCTAGCTGCCAAATGTTCAAGTTCTCCCATCTTTGCTCGGAGGCTTCGAGCATTGGCGTAGAAGCACCTGTACAGTGGGTCCTGCAACAACAGCTGATGCCTTGTTCTTTTCTCCTCACAGCTTTTATTTTCAGTAGACAAACTGTCACAGTCCATTATTCTCCCAGTGCTAATGCCTGCTATATCATCTCTATGTGATTCTCTACCCTTTCCAACCTCGTTCCCCGAGGATGAGGTGTTCCGAACCGGATGCCACTCAGCTCATGTCGGCTTTCCCCCAGTTATCAGTTTAAAAGCTGCTCTGCTGCCTTTTTGAGGTTGAGTGCCAGCAATCTGGTCCCATCATGATTCAAGTGCAACCCATCCCTCCTGAACAGGTTTGGCTTGTCCCAAAATGTTCTCCAGTTCCTGACAAATCTAAAACCCTCCTCTCGACACCATCATCTCATCCACACATTGAGGCTTCTGAGTTCTGCCTGCCTGGCGGGTCCTGCACGAGGAACAGGTAGCATTTCTGAAAATGCTACCTTGGAAGCCCAGGACTTCAATCTTCTACCTAACAACCTGAATTTGGCTTCCAAGACTGACCGCTTTGCCTTCCCGACATCATTCGTACCAACGTGTACCATGTCCACTGGCTCCTTCCCAGTTCTCTCTAACAAGCTATCTAGATTTCTCGTGATGTCTGCAACCTTTGCACCTGGCAGGCAAGTGACCATACGGTTATCATGCTCCTCACAAATCCATCCCTCTGTATTTCTAATTATAGAATCTCCTAGTACAAGGAGCTTCTCTCCTGCAGCCTGCTCATCTATATGCACCTGATCTTGTATCTCATCAATTGTGATGAGGGAGAGATCCCCAGGTGGAACTAATTGTTCCTCGGTGTGTGCCCCATGAGGTGTGATGAGGGAAAGAGCCTCAAATTGATTGTGCAATATGAGACTCTCTGAGTGATCCCTTGGCCTTCTACTCCTTTTAGTCACATTCCTCGACCTATCTACCTCCTGGGTTGGGTAAGTGATTACATCCTCAGAAGTGTGCCCTGTCTCTTCTTGGACCTGGGTAGTCTGTTCCGCTCTGTCCAAGTGAAAGGAATGGTTATTTTTGGAGTCCGTTGCCGGCGAGCTAGAGCTTTACAGAATGCAATGAGCAGTCTGAGTCTTTGTAGACAGAAAAGAGATTTATTGGTTGTCAACCAAGGGAGCCCCCACTCAATGGAAAATCGGGTGGGAAGTCCACGAAAGGTGATATATTTTATAGGGTTTTCCAGCACCTTTTTTCCCTCCGCCCATCCGAACTTACGTCATACACATCTGTTACATACATCAAACATTAATTGGCATCTTAGGCAATTTATTTTGTATTCCTGACACCAATTAAATGTATTCCTTGGGTTCCTAATTGCTGTGGCGTTTGATCTGACTTTCACGGGGCTAGGAGTACCAGTGATGCATGCCAGCTGCTTTTGGTGACGAGCTCTCAAGATCAGGTTTTCTTGGCTGGCTTAGCTATATGTAATTAACTGTAAAGCATCAAAGCTACCAAAATAATTAGGTCCTTGAATCTTATTGCTGGCTCAGCCAATTTTATAACGGAAGTTCCTGCTTCATGCCGGAAAAGCTTGACCAGTATATGTTTGCAGGGCAAAGATATACATGTGGATACAATTGGAGTGCTTATTAATAATTCTACTTCTAAATATATAACTTGTGTGGCTTATATTGTGCAGGGTATCACTTGGGATATGCTGGGGGTTACTAAAATAGCTATATATGCTTGATCTATACCCTTCACTACCCCCTGACGTGTTCTGGAAATTTACGCCAGTAAATTATCCAGAGGCTGTTCCTCTCGGCTCCTGTGATAGTCGTGCAAGGGACAAATAAACATATCAAAGGTGTATGTACAAAAGCGTGAATATTGCTTGATCTTCCCTTCTTACCATTCCCTTGGGGAGGGGTTTTTCATCATGGCTCAGGGAGTGATTGTTTAGTGTTCCTGACGAGAGTTTAGGCAGTGCTGCCAGGAAAACTTTTCCAGCCCTCTTTTCCCAAAGGACTTATAGGCACAGTTCAAAAAAATGAATTATCACAAAATGATTTGTGGCGTCTCATGGTGGGGGACGCATTTGAACAGGTGAATGACAAAGAAATACCCCTTAATTCACTAGGGCACTTTCTATAGTCAAATGTTAAGTTAACAGATGAAGGTTTGCAATGCCTGGGATGTATAAAGTCCCTCTGGTCAGACCCATAGACTTGCAATGGAAGGAAGCGTTCCACGGACCACAGCATTGTAATTTCCCCTTTTGGAAGATTGTCATGTGGTCACAGCAGCTTCTAAGGTAGGCTCCTAGGGCATGTTATTTGCCTCTCAGGGATACCAAATTCTCAACGTTTAAAGGGGCTGACACAAGAAATTATGGGAACATTGTAATAAAGTTTGCAACCTCAGGTTCATTGTTTGGTACACCGTGCCTTAATTTGTGGCAGCTAGGCTGAAAAGCTTTGAAGTTTTCATGCAAATTCAGAAACACATAGGGAGAAATGCATGTTACAGTAGGTCTGCAATTTTCCTGTGCTTGGTCGAGTGAATTCTTGCCAGCATACTCCTTTGGCTGACATAGTGGCTTTAGACTGACTAAGTAGCTAGCCTTGAAACATGATTGTCCATTCTGTCATTTTGCATAAAGAATACATAGGCATTGGCACTTGGTTTCATAAGGACCAACAATATGGCTATCAACCCTTTTGAATGTGTGGTGTGCATAAAACCCAGATTGTAGTAGGCTGTACAGAATTACCCTGTTGTTTTTGCATACAGGATAGCCCAGATGATAGATATTAGCTTAGAAAAACCAATTTTTAGCCATAAACCATAATCAATAGTTATAGTCCCATGGTAGAGTCAAGGACGAGCTATTGAAATCAAGGCAGAGATGTCTCTATAGCTGACAGTTCACATACAAATTCAGCCCTGTAAATATGGGGCAAAAATTAGTTCATCATTGTCTTTGGTGAAGAAAATAATGTAGACAGCTACTCTAGAAAGCCATTGATTTGTGGTATAAAGTCTCGCGGGTACCCATGGGTGCCAAAATTTCTCTCATTCAATGCAAATTGCATAGAAAGGCAAGTCATAGTCTCTGGCACTCAATGTTTGTGAGTAAAAAGCATTTTCAGTGGCAAAGCATGATCATTACACGAAGTATGAAAGGCACATCCAGAGAGGCACTTCAGCAAAAAAATTTACAATGGCTAACAATAATAGGCAATAAACAATATCATAAACAGTGAGCAATAATTAACGTCCCTTTGCAAGGCTTCAAAGGCCGCAGGGCATTTTCTTGCCAGATCGAGCACAGGGTGATGTGCACGCACATCGACGAAGGTCTGAAAGCAGTGATGATTCCATCAGATTTAAACCCGGCGAAAAAAGGGGTTAAATTGCGGGCGTGCAGTCTGTTGGCCGCAATCCAAAACAAGAGTCAGTGGCCGGTAAGCTCCGTCTCCCCCCTCAGAGACAGACAGAGAGAAAAGAAAAAAAAGAAAAGAAGGCAGGCAGACAGGATGTCAACCCGTCAACCTGATGTGCAGGGGGAAATCAGCAGATGGCAGTGGGGCTCTCCGAAGTGCCAAATGCAAGGCGCCCCCAGGAACAGGTGTGGTGACCACAGGTCAGGTTCACTTTGTCATCCTCCGTGCAGGGTGAAGTCATCTAAGGCATGAGGCAATCTACTGCAGTGGGCAGAAGGCGTCACCGGTCAGGCCTCTCTCCCTCTCGGTCGTGGGGTGTGGTCCACGCTGGGTGAAGGGGCTGGCATCGCTGGGTACAAGGGTCCACATCGATCGAACTTGCGGAGCGAAGTAGTCACGAAGATGGCATCAAAAGCGGGTGTTGGGTGGCCTCATGAGGGGTAGTGTTATGGAGTGCAGGAGAGTCCCCATTGCAGTATCTACGAACGATGGCGTCAGCTGTCCAAACCCGATCGACTCCATGATCCAGAAATAAAGAACGGAAAGGCGTCTTTCCCGGAGCGAAAAGCCTTACCTCCAGGATGTATCTGGGTAAAAAGAAAGAACACACACACGGACACAAACAGACAAACACAGAACACAAACACACACAAAATGGCCCCTTCGCCGTCCTTGTGCTGCAGGGCAGGGTGGCACAGTCTATCTGACAGTCTTGAAAAGGAAAAAATGTCATAAAAGGCAGAATGGGGCTTTCCTCTTCGTAAAACCAGGATGTGAAGTAGGGGGGCAAAGTCTATGGTGGGGACACATCTGCACATCAGTAGTTATGCACAAATTCAGCTGGCCCCGATGGGTGCTTGCAAGATGAGTCCGCAGGACCTCATAAGCTAGATGCTCAGGTGTCCCCAAGCAACCACCTGGGATAGATCCCATCCCCTAGTCAAATTGCTCTTCTGCATGGGAATAACAAAAAGGTGTAACTAGCAAAATGTCCATGGGATGTAAAGTAAACTCTTAGTATGAACCAGGTTGTCCCGGTGGGGAGTTGGGACTGGTATGCGGCATGAGAAGGTCACGGAAAAGTTCAGGCAGATACATGAGTTGAAAAAAAAAATCGGAGCAGCTAGTATAGTCAGATTACCATTAAGTCACCAAGCGCCTGGCGTATGCCCATTTGGAAGTCTTGCAACAGGAAATCTAAACCCGCCTCCGTCAGGTGGGTCCCGTCACTTAAGAATAGGTAAGGTCGAGAGAGTGTCAAAGCTGGGTGGGCAATCACAAAGCCAGAATTTTCGCGCATGGCTGCCGCTACCTTACGATTCAAGTCTGTCCTAGCCCTCTCTATTCTGAGTGGATCAAATGCCCCTCGCCAGATCAGGCGGGGTATGATAGAAGACCAAATGATTCGTGTATGTGGGTACAGTTGCCTAAAAGTACACAAATCAGCGATAATACGTAGAGCCAGGGCTGAGCTTTCCGTCTGAGCAAGATCATTTCCGCCCAGATGAATGAGCAAAACATCAATATTACATTCAGAAGCCAAAAGAGTAGCAGTTTCAAAGAATGCAGCCCAGGACATCCCTCGCATTCCTTTCCAAATCAGTCTAATGCGGCATCCAAGGCAGAGGTTAGCGCCCCAAGCTGAGAGACGCGCGTAACGGGAGGCCCAAAAGATAAAACTGTGGCCTATAATTACAACACGGTGGGGCGTACAATGGAACGGCCGTAAAATAATTGAAGCATTGTGCCCTCTGGGGTCAAGGATCGGGGGTACAAATGGCGGAGAGGGCAGTGCAACATACATGCTAGGCAAAGCAGAGTCTCCCTCCTCTGGGGTCTGGAGTTGCTGGCTAGGAATTACATACTGAGGTACAATTGGGGAAGCCATAGCACAAATTATACACAACCACAGAGAGACAGAGAAGAGCTTATTGTAGTTTGAAGAGGTCCAAAGTAAATAGCTCCCAAGTTACTGTGAGTCTATGTCTGGCTAATTTCCTGCTTGGAAAAGAAGGGGTTAAACTTCAGGCGGAAATATTCAGGGCAAGCAGGATTCTGGGAGAAGGAAGCTGAAGAAACTCCACCCCTCTGAAAATCAATGGCAATGGCTGCTGGTGAGGGAGAAGAAAACAAAGCAAGGCACCCTCTCTTGCTCCTCTGGATTCTGAGGGGACACGCTAGGAAAATCAAGGAGCCTTAATGGGTTTCATCAACAGAGGTGGTCAATGGAAATATCTCACCCTGCGGCGAATTGTCCCGCAGCGAATTGGCTGGAAATTCTCAGGGCTCCTCCTCTTTCTGGACTGTCGCCTTCTGAAGGGGTCGGAATGCTTGAAGCAGCCTCAGGTTCTAAAACTGGTGATGATGCGGGTGAGTTAAACAAATAATAAAAATGTGGAAAAATGCACACGTCCTCTATGTCTCTCTCCCCAACAAAGTCAGCAGGATTCCAATGTTGAAATCAGGCTGGATAGTTCGGCATTGGTTTCAATGGAGAGTGTCTGTTAGAGGCGTTTTGAAAGATAGTATATGAAAAGGGCTTTCCCTGTCCTGTGATTAGAAATGAGGGCATGTGGTGTTGGTCAGTGGTAAAACTAGGAGGGTGTTTCCGTGTTGAGGTGCTATAAAGTGAAATGATAGGGTGAGATTCATTTCCGTGCTACAAAAAGGCAGCAATGTCTATGAGGCTTGGGAGAGAAAAAAAAAGTGAAGACTAGGCTGTGTTTCAGCATGCCTCAAATTCCTCTGGGAGGGGGAGGGAGTTGTCATCCTAGCTTGCCCTGCAAGGGGGGCGAGATCAGAAAAAGAAAGGCGGGGCCGTGGACTTTTGAATTCCCCCGCAGGCTGCATTACACAGCCTGAGGCAAGCAGATAATCTCCTTTAATTACTCTGTGATGAATTAGGTGTGAAATGCACTGAATCAATGGGGCAATTCACTATTCCTGTGTTCTTGTGATGTTGTCTGCTTAAGCCTAATTTGAGGAGTGTGGCTTTTGTAATGAATAAGCAAAGCTTCTTAAAGTGCAGAGTGTTAAACCCTTTGTGATTGCAACGCCTTAAAAAAAATGTTTGCAAGGCAACAGGGGAGTGAGGAGTGGGGCGTCTCCCCCTCTTTCCGTCCTCTGTCTGTCTACGGCCACAAAGGGAAAGCCAGCCTTGTCAGAGGCTGCCAATAAAAGTTATTACATTGCTTGTCCACCCCAAACCGGGAGGAGAAAAAAATCTTAGGTGGACGTGTAAAATTTCTCTCTCTCTCTCTCTCTTTCTCTGTACGTGCTCATGTAGTCATTCCCTGCTATTGATTATTTCAAGTTCAGAGACAACATCTCCGTCACCTGCCTCTTGTTGGTGATACAATATAACGGGTCTACCTAACGTATCTAAATTCAAGCAGGCAGGCAACGTCTGTACGGGGAGAAAATACCTTCTGAATGCTTGAATTAAGCGATGCAGAGGTATACAGACAGCCTGCCCCCCCGTTCCTTCTGCTACATTTCCCTTGTCCATTTCTCACTTTCTATATTTCTTCAGTTCACTATCACTTATTCCTGCCTTCCTCCCATCATCTTTCGGGTTCATAAAACCAGTTCAAAAGAAAGGGGTGGACGTTTTCACCCTATAAGTCCTACCTAGTCTTGCCAAAAATGCATTACTCAGATACCCTATGATGTTTTCTTTGTAAAATGTCCCTTTAGCTGGTAAATTTCGTTGTGTAATAGGCCAGTCTCAGTTACACAACATGCGTGGGATGTTGTTTTTTCCCTGAGTACTCAAAAATATTCTTTTCACTGCCCATACTTCCCCTGGTGCTATCAAAATTGCTGGCGGGGTCTTCTAGTTGGCAGAGGTTTTAGTCTATATTAATTAACTAATCACGTCCTTGTAAATTCACACGCCTCTTGCTAGCAGGTCATAATTGGTCTGTCCTCCTTGAGGGCTAGAATCTTAATTTGGGATGGTAAAGTCCTGCCTTTTCTTAGTCAGAGGGATTCTTCTTAACGTTTACATCCGTTCCATTTAATACCAAAGTCATTTTTCCTGGTGGCTGAATTCCAATTTTGCCACGAAGCACATCAAAAAGGGGTGTATGATTTGCTTTGGTCTGTCCCCATTTTATATGTTCTCTATGTGTGCCTATGATTTCTTCCACACAAATACCAAACGGAATTTGCTGAAGCCTTCCATCTGCCAGCAAACCCCCGGACCCTGCTTCAGGAAGCAGCCCTCCTTGATTCCACCTGCCTTCAGCAGCTGACTCTGAACTTGTGAGAGAAGCCAGAGGCAGCTAGCCAGTCGGTCTTCGGAGGGGAGTGGCCGGAGGGGAGGGACCTCACCACACAGCTATTTTAGCTGTCTCCAAGCCTTGCTGAAGCCTTCCATCTGCCAGCAAACCCCCGGACCCTGCTTCAGGAAGCAGCCCTCCTTGATTCCACCTGCCTTCAGCAGCTGACTCTGAACTTGTGAGAGAAGCCAGAGGCAGCTAGCCAGTCGGTCTTCGGAGGGGAGTGGCCGGAGGGGAGGGACCTCACCACACAGCTATTTTAGCTGTCTCCAAGCCTTGCTGAAGCCTTCCATCTGCCAGCAAACCCCCGGACCCTGCTTCAGGAAGCAGCCCTCCTTGATTCCACCTGCCTTCAGCAGCTGACTCTGAACTTGTGAGAGAAGCCAGAGGCAGCTAGCCAGTCGGTCTTCGGAGGGGAGTGGCCGGAGGGGAGGGACCTCACCACACAGCTATTTTAGCTGTCTCCAAGCCTTGCTGAAGCCTTCCATCTGCCAGCAAACCCCCGGACCCTGCTTCAGGAAGCAGCCCTCCTTGATTCCACCTGCCTTCAGCAGCTGACTCTGAACTTGTGGGAGAAGCCAGAGGCAGCTAGCCGGTCTTCGGAGGGGAGTGGCCGGAGGGGAGGGACCTCACCACACAGCTATTTTAGCTGTCTCCAAGCCTTGCTGAAGCCTTCCATCTGCCAGCAAACCCCCGGACTCTACTTCAGGAAGCAGCCCTCCTTGTTTCCACCTTCCTTCAGCAGCTGACTCGGCCTCCGGAGGGGAGTGGCTTACCCCCTCTTGTTTTCACCTGCCTGCAGCATCTCTTTGAACGTGTGGTAGATGTCAGAGGCAGCTAACTAATGTACCATCAAAGGGGAGGGGATAGAGAGTGACACTTGATCAATGTTAAGCTTGGATACTGTACCACTACTCCCCCCCCCCCCGTAGAGGTGGTGGTTTGATTATGGAGCAGAATGAGTGGATGGTTGTTTTGTCTTTTGCTTTGTTTTTCTTTTCCTTGTCATCAGTGATAGGCGGTAGGAACCCAAAATAGATCTAAGGGAACAGGAAGGGGGGAGGGCAATGGAGGGGGCAGCCATTGAAACTGTGCTGGGTAGGGGAAGGTATGGCGGTAGGAGTTGAACGTGCCCGCATAGGAGAAGAGGGGTTAGATATCTTACACCTATCCCCTCTTCTGGTTCCACCCCTAGCCAGAAGGAATCAGGTGACCATATCAGCAAGCCCACGAGCCACACGGTGCTGTTGTTGAATGCCAGGTCAGTACAGAATAAGACCGCCCTCATTCATGATGTTATCCTGGATGAGGGTGCTGACCTGGCATGTATTACCGAGACCTGGGTGGGAGAGGAGGGTGGAGTTCCCCTCTCCCAGATATGCCCACCTGGGTACTCGGTTCAGCACCACTGTCGCCCGGAGGGCCGGGGAGGGGGAGTTGCCATAGTCTACAGGAGTTCTATCTCCTTGACCAGGCTTCCTGTCTCCTTGGGAAAAGGTCTAGAGGGCTTGTACTGTGTGTTGGGCTCACAAGACAGATTGGGGATTCTGTTGGTGTACCGCCCACCCTGCTGCGTACCAACAGTCTCCCTGCCTGAGCTGACGGAGGTGGTCTCGGACCTGGTGTTGAGGACCCCCAGACTGTTGGTACTGGGGACCTCAACATCCATGCTGAGGCTACCTTAATTGGAGCAGCTCAGGACTTCATGGCCGCCATGACAACCATGGGGCTGTCTCAACATGTCATCAGCCCAACACATGAGAAGGGTCATACTCTGGACCTAGTATTCTCAACGGGACTGGGAGATGGTGGTTTGGATGTGGAGGGGTTGGTTTTGACTCCATTGTCATGGTCAGACCACTTTCTGGTCAAGTTTAGGCTATTGGCTACTCCGATCCTCTGCAAGGGTGGGGGATCCATTAAGATGATCCGCCCTCGGAGACTAATGGATCCAGATGGTTTCCTGAAAGGTCTGGGGGATTATCCGTCTGATATGGTCGGCGCTCCTGTCGAAGCTCAGGTCACCCTATGGAACAGGGAAATGTCCCGGGCGGTTGACACGATCGCACCTAAGTGCCCTCTCCCCTTGCGCAGAGCCCAGACAGCTCCTTGGTATACATCTGAGCTGCGGGAAATGAAGCAGGAGGGTAGACGGCTGGAGCGCAAGTGGAGAAAATATCACTGTGAGTCCGACCGAACACGGCTTAGAGCCCATTATCGGGCCTATTCCGTGGCGATACGGTTGGCGAAAAGGCATTATTTCGCAAACCGTATTGCTTCCTCAGAGTGCCGTCCAGCAGAGCTGTTTCGGGTGGTCCAGGACCTTCTTCAACCGAGAAATACAGTGGAGGTTCTGGACAACTCATCAGCCTGTTGTGACCAGTTTGCTGCTCACTTTGAGGGAAAAATCGCTCAGATTCACAGGGAATTGGACTCCACTATTGATGCAGATTCAAGGGATATATCCAGTGTGCCGTGCTTAGGTCCAGTTTTATTGGATGAGTTTCAATTATTGAGACCTGAGGATGTGGACAGGGTGCTTGGATCTGTCCGTGCTACCACCACACCACTCGACCCTTGCCCTTCCTGGCTAATTGAAAGATCTGCCAGGGGGGTTCACACCTGGGTCCAGGAGGTTGTTAATGCATCCTTAAGAGAGGGAGTGTCCCCACCACCTTGAAAGAGGTGGTGATTAGACCACTCCTAAAAAAACCAAACCTGGACCCAGGGCTGGTGGTTAACTACCGTCCAGTAGCGAACCTCCCTTATTTGGGCAAGGTGTTGGAGCGGGTGGTGGCCGGGCAACTCCAGGCACTGCTGGATGAAACGGATTTTCTGGATCCATTTCAATCTGGTTTCAGGCCGGGTTTTGGTACAGAGACTGCCTTGGTCGCCCTGTATGATGACCTCTGCCGGGAGAGAGACAGGGGGAGTGCAACCCTGTTGATACTCCTGGACCTCTCAGCGGCTTTCGACACCATCGACCATGGTGTCCTTCTGGATAGGCTGGTCAGGTTGGGGGTTGGAGGCACTGCCTTGCGGTGGTTCCAATCCTTCCTGGCTGACCGTGTCCAGAAGGTGGTGCTGGGGGACAGTTGCTCTGCCCCGTGGCATTTATGTCATGGGGTTCCTCAGGGCTCTATACTGTCTCCCATGCTGTTCAACATTTACATGGAACCGCTGGGAGAGGTCATCAGGATGTTTGGGCTGAGGAGTCAGCAATATGCTGATGATACTCAGCTCTACCTCTCATTCTCCACCAATCCAGGTGAGGCGGTTTCTGTGCTGAACTCGTGTCTGGGCCAGATAATGGATTGGATGAGGGTTAACAAATTGAAACTCAATCCAGACAAGACGGAAGTGCTGTTAATGGGTGCTTTGCCGGAAAGGTTAGAGGGCCATCTTCCTGTCCTGGATGGGGTTGCACTCCCCTAAGGGACAGGGTCTGCCGCTTGGGGTGCTCCTGGACCCCGGTCTAACTCTGGAAGCCCAGGTGGACTCGGTGGCCAGGGTGCCTTCCTTCAGCTGCGGAAAATATACCAGCTTCGCCCTTACCTAGACGAGCAGAGCCTCATGACAGTTACGCATGCACTGGTAACATCCCGTATTGATTACTGCAATGCGCTCTACGTGGGGCTGCCTTTGAAGACGGTCCGGAGATTGCAACTGGTTCAGAATCGTGCGGCGCGGCTGGTGAGTGGTGGAGCCGCCAGGGATCACATCACGCCGATTCTGCGTAACCTGCATTGGTTACCAGTTGCTGTCCGAGCCCAATTCAAAGTGCTTGTTTTGACATATAAAGCCCTAAACGACTTAGGACCTAGATACCTGAAGGACCGCCTCCTTCCATACGAACCTACCCGGCGATTAAGATCGAGCCAGGGGCGCCTTTTAAAAGAGCCATCCCTCAAGGAGGTGAGGGGGATGGCTTGTAGACAAAGGGCCTTCTCGGCAGCTGCTCCCAAGTTATGGAATGCCCTCCCTATTGAGATCCGCCTGGCGCCAACACTGATTACATTTCGGCGCCAGGTAAAAACCTTCCTGTTCCAGAAGGTTTTTAATTGATACAATATAGATTGTGGGTCCACTGATGACAATTTTAGGATGATGATTTTAAAGAAGGTTTTTATTACTGTTTGATGATTTATTGATATTTTATGTATAACTATTTTAAATTGTTTTAATTCTTTGATTGTAAGCCGCCCAGAGACCTTTGGGTAGTGGGCGGCATATACGTTGAATAAATAAATAAATAAATAAATAAATAAATAAATAAATAAATAATCACACCACACACACAACACGTGATACTGACGCGGCCTAAGTAGGTCGCCCTAGCTTAGAAATCGCGCGTCCGGACTTAGGTCGCCAAGGGGTATGTCCTAGTGATCACCCCGGCTCATTCATACACATCAATCACTGATTCCGTTTGATTCACACAAATCACCCGACTTTTCCCGGCCTCCCAACGTAACTGCGATCCCCTGCCTAAGAATAAATCTTTTTAACTTCTCTAAAATCAAACGGAGTTGATGTCGACACTCCGTCGGTAGTAATGTGGGGCAAAGACTGCCACTCTTTGCCACCGCTTAGATACAGAGAATGGCCATTTCTCTGTAGTTACAGAGGGTATAGAGGCACAGCCCCTTACCTTGAAAAAATACACATACATGAAGCTTCCTTTACACAAAATTCAAAAGTGGAATCACCATCCCACATACCCACACCTTTATATCTCTATAAACCTTCTCAGGATGCTGGGGGCGAACCCTAGGGATGTTGGATTTTGCAAAAATCCTCTCCTCCCTTGGGGATTTCAGGGTCTCCTTGCCCGTTAATTTCCCCTGGTTCTTGGGATGTTAGGGTCGTGTCCAACCCTTCTCCTCCCCGTACCCCCCGGGGGATGTTGGACCCGCAATCCTCTCCTCTCCGTAGAGATGTTGGACTCGAATCCTCTCCTCCCCTACCACAACCGGTTGTTTTCTCCTTACCAGATTTCTTCTGCGCAGTCCTCTCCAGTTCCTTCCCCTTCTGCCGGCATCGGTTTTCTCTTAAGTACGGTATCTCATTCAGTGCTGACAGAGCGATCCTCCTCACAAGTTGGAGGGTCCAGACTAGAATCAGTCTGTAATCAGCACGAACTTCTTACCGTGACTTGAGTCAGACTCTGCAAGCCTCTTAGCAGCGGCAGGCCTCAGAGAGGGCACCAAATGAAAGGAATGGTTATTTTTGGAGTCCGTTGCCGGCGAGCTAGAGCTTTACAGAATGCAATGAGCAGTCTGAGTCTTTGTAGACAGAAAAGAGATTTATTGGTTGTCAACCAAGGGAGCCCCCACTCAATGGAAAATCGGGTGGGAAGTCCACCCAAGAAACGAAAGGTGATATATTTTATAGGGTTTTCCAGCACCTTTTTTCCCTCCGCCCATCCGAACTTACGTCATACACATCTGTTACATACATCAAACATTAATTGGCATCTTAGGCAATTTATTTTGTATTCCTGACACCAATTAAATGTATTCCTTGGGTTCCTAATTGCTGTGGCGTTTGATCTGACTTTCACGGGGCTAGGAGTACCAGTGATGCATGCCAGCTGCTTTTGGTGACGAGCTCTCAAGATAAGGTTTTCTTGGCTGGCTTAGCTATATGTAATTAACTGTAAAGCATCAAAGCTACCAAAATAATTAGGTCCTTGAATCTTATTGCTGGCTCAGCCAATTTTATAACGGAAGTTCCTGCTTCATGCCGGAAAAGCTTGACCAGTATATGTTTGCAGGGCAAAGATATACATGTGGATACAATTGGAGTGCTTATTAATAATTCTACTTCTAAATATATAACTTGTGTGGCTTATATTGTGCAGGGTATCACTTGGGATATGCTGGGGGTTACTAAAATAGCTATATATGCTTGATCTATACCCTTCACAAGAACCGCTCAAGCTCTTTAATATGTTGCTGGTCCGATATGCGAGCCTCTAGCTGCTGGACCTTCTCTTCCAATAGCGCAACCAGCTTGCATTTGCAGCAAATGTAGTTCTGCGCACGCTCTGTCAAGATGACAAACATGGCATAAGTACTGCAGGTAACTACAGCTGCTCCCTCCAACTCCATCTCAAAAATGTAATCTTACACTAATTTTTTTTATCTAGTAAGACTATTTACTTCTTTTGTTGTTTATTCAAGATCTAACAGTGTAGGGGCCGCTAAAGCACTTGCTAATGTGCGGAGGATCTCCTCAGGAGTAGCTTGTCTTGGGAACTCAAAGATACCCAGAAGAAATATTTTTTATTTTTATTTTTTTAGTTTGCACGTGCCGTCAGGCACGTGCTGCTGGGAGCAGCTATTTAAAGATAAAACTCCACCCCCTACTTCCTGCAAGGACAGGAAGTAAGCTCTATGCCCTCTGGCCGTGTGCTTCCTCTATAGCCGTGTGCTTCCTCTCACAGCCGTGTGCTTCCTCTCACAGCCTGCTTCCTCTCTGCTTCTCTGCAAGAAAAGGACTGGGAGGCTGCTGGGGGCAGCTATTTAAAGATAAAACTCCGCCCCTTACTTCCTGCAAGGACAGGAAGTAAGCTCTATGCCCTCTGGCTGTGTGCTTCCTCTATAGCCGTGTGCTTCCTCTCACAGCCGTGTGCTTCCTCTCACAGCCTGCTTCCTCTCTGCTTCTCTGCAAGAAAAGCACTGGGAGACTGCTGGGAGCAGCTACTTAAAGATAAAACTCCACCCCTTACGTCCTGCAAGGACAGGAAGTAAGCTCTATCCCCTCTGGCCGTGTGCTTCCTCTCACAGCCGTGTGCTTCCTCTCACAGCCGTGTGCTTCCTCTGACAGCCTGCTTCCTCTCTGCTTCTCTGCAAGAAAAGGACTGGGAGGCTGCTGGGAGCAGCTATTTAAAGATAAAACTCCGCCCCTTACTTCCTGCAAGGACAGGAAGTAAGCTCTATGCCCTCTGGCCGTGTGCTTCCTCTATAGCCGTGTGCTTCCTCTCACAGCCGTGTGCTTCCTCTCACAGCCTGCTTCCTCTCTGCTTCTCTGCAAGAAAAGGGCTTTGGTATCAGTTATTCTGATACCAAAGACAGTAAACCTCACCATTCCTCTCCTTGCTCCCTGGCAATAAAAAAACATGAGTTATGGCTAGACATGGGCACGACTTGGCGAAATTCTCGTTTCCGTTTCTGTTTCTCATTTCCGTTACGTAACGGAACGAAGAACGACAATTACTCTGCCAGAACTTGAACTCGAACCGACTAAAGAAAAATTGGGTCTGATTTGTCGTTGTCGTTCCTGGCATTGCAGCGATCGCGCGATGCCAAGCGGCACAGAAAAAAGTAAAAAAAAAAACCCGATTCCTGGCCAAAAAAAGCAGGTGAAAATATGCCTGCCTGAGGGCACCTACCAGAGGGGTGGTTTCTGGGGTGGGGGGTTCCCCGGCCTCCCCCCCTCTCCTGGGCTGCGCAAAGTGCGCATCCTCGTCGAGTTGCCACGCCAACTCGCCAAGCAGCGCAGCACAGAAAAAAGTTTTAAAAATAAATAAAAAAAACCGATTCCCGGCCAAAAAAGCAGGCGAAAATATGCCTGCCTGAGGGCACCTACCAGAGGGGTGGTCCCCGGCCTCCCCCCCTCCTCTCCTGGGCCGCGCATCCTCGTCGTCTCGCCAACTCGCCAATCGCCATGCCATGCGGTGCGGGCGGGGGATCCAAAATGGGGCGACCGCAATATTTATTTTGAAATCGCGTGGTCCAAAAACACACCAAAGCACCACAGAAACATGCGAAAATAGCTATTTTAAAACTGCCTGAATTTTTTCAGTAGCAGCAGTGGGTTTTTCTTGCAACAAAACGTCTCCATTGATTTTATTTTATTTTATTTTTATTTTATTTTTTTACACCTGCGCAATGATGGGCTGGCCATGGGAGTGGACCATGCAAATTTTTGGAGCCATTCCACTAATTGCATGTCCAGTTGGCCAGGTTTTGACCAAGACTTCTGGGATGTGCCAGTCAGGCATAAAAAGCCACTAACCCTAGCCCAAACCCGAACCCGAACCCTAACCCTAACCCATATGCCAGTACACTGTCCTTCTTAGTGGGTCAGAAAGGCACCCAGAGGTGCACCCCAGTAACTCACCCTAACCTTACCCGTAACCCTAAGCCTAGCCCTTGCGCTAACCCCTAACCAGTAAGCCAGATGTGTACTTGCATTGCACTACAGCAAGTACACTTCCCTTAGTGAGTCACAGGGTGCCCGTAGAGGTCCTCTCTCACTTCGTTCCCCAGCCCAAGTACACCGCAGGCAGTGAGTCACAGAGGCACCCAAAAGAGAGCTGCCTCTGCCTGCTACTGCAACTGCAACTTAATGGTATGCATATTCAATTGGCTATGCATGCCATTTTGTAGCGGGCCAGAGGAGGCACCCACCCCAGAGAGGTGCCTCCAGGAGCTTGCCCCCCCAAACCAGTACTAACGACAGACGAAAAAAACGACAAACGAAACGAAAAATTTTTGAAAAATTTCACGAAAAACGGAAATGAGCCAAAACGGGCCAGCTCCGACACACGACAACTCGAAACGTAAGTTTTCCTGGTCGTGCCCATCTCTAATTATGGCTGTAATCTTATGCAGGGAGTACCACAGACCAACAACACATTTTCGTTTGTCTGTTCTTACTCTCCCAGCCCTCAATTTGAGTGGATGTCCCCTAGTTCTGGTATTTTGTGAGAGGGAGAAGAGCGTCCCTCTGTCCACTCATGCCCTACATTATTTTGTATGTCTCAATCATATCCCCCCTCAGGCGCCTTTTTTCCAGACTAAAGAGGCTGAAACCCTGACACAGGATGTGGTGATGGCATCTGGCCTGGATGCCTTCAAAAGGGGATTGGACAGATTCCTGGAGGAAAAGTCCATCACAGGTTACAAACCCTGAGGGAGATGTGTCATCTCCAGGCTTAAAACCAGGGTACTTCAAGGGCCAGATGCAGGGAGAGGTATCAGGAGACAGATATCTAGTCTTGTGCACTCCTGGACGCATCTGGTGGGGCCGCTGTGAGATACAGGAAGCTGGACTAGATGGGCCTTTGGCCTGATCCAGCATGACTCTTCTTATGTTCTTATGTTAAATGTTTTAGCCTTTCCTCATAAGGGAGGTGCCCCAGCCCAGTAATCATTTTAGTTGCTCTCTTCTGCACCTTTTCCAGTTCCACTGTGTCTTTTTTGAGACATTAAAAATTTGCTGTCCTTTCATAGCACTCCGGATCGACTACATCCAAATGGGTGCTCATTCTACCCAATGGTAGGGCTGGGCTTTCTCAGGTGGCTGCCTAATAACACATATTTTTGGTGGCTGTTCCATGAAGCAGGACTCTCTCACTGGGGGCAACTGACCACTGTGTAATGGAGTGACATCTTTCTAGAGGTTTCTTACTATTACCCAACCATCCTATGCACAATGAACAAAAGAACGTTCAAGAATATTAAATAAGAGGTTGGTTATTAAGGTACTATCATGTGATAAATAGTAACTGCTCACGTGAATGATCAATGTTTTGCATGCATACGTGAAGATATGACTATAGAACTAAATAGCAATGATTTGCTAAGGAAAAAAATTACGGTGGTTTACAATGCTAGCGCTAATCAATATGAGTAATGGTGGTACTAACCTTTGGCAAAGGTAACGTTGGGCAACCAGTCAGTAAGCTTGCCTCATTGGTTTTCCTAGTCAGCTGGTGACTCATGAGTTTTTTCCATTCAAACTAGTGCTTCCTATGCCACAGCGTGCAATGAATCAATGAAATTTTCATTCTGTGCATCTGAATTTCAAGACCCAAGGCAAGGAAGTTAAGGAACCTCACCTCTGTTTTATGCATAACATGCTCATAATGCAAGTATTTCCTTCCACTTTTTTCTTTTGGTCCTGAAAACTCTGGGCTTTATCCTATCATTGCTAGTCCAGGGACACTTTTATTTTGCTCAAAGCCATCTTAAAGCATAGAACTACAAACCAGTTCATGCAAACTGTGGTAACTAATTGCCAAGTACCAAACTGAATGCCTAAACTAATGATTCATGACCATGATATATTGTAGATCCTGTAGATTTTCCTAAAAACTGCAGCCATTTCTGCATAATTTCTTCACAAACCCAAGAATTACAATACTAGATATTAACATTCTTGACCAGGGACAAGTGCCTTCTTTATCGGTGAGGGCAACTGTATTTGCCCTTCAGTTCTTCCGCTTTGAGCGCATGATGTGGGATATTGTGCTTCTGCACCCACAAGTAAAAAAGCCAGGGATTGCCCCAATATTGCCACACAATATGGGCCCTGTGTGGCAACAGGAAAACGGATCCTAAGGTTGACATAACAAAAACCAGCCTGGATGTTGACGAGGCCAATGCCAGGCAATCAGGATGGTCTAGATCTCCTCTTGGGCTCCCTCCCACGCAAAGAGGCGCCAAATGGGGAAATCCCAGAATCAGACCTCCTTTTCTCATCATTTCACCACTTCACCCTTGAACTCAAATCAATTCACAATAGCTGTTTGGCTGATAGTTCTGTGTATCTGTGGCTGGCAAAACAGCAGATTTACAGAAAAGAAAAGAAAAGAAAAGATAAGAAAAGAAAAGAAAAGAAAAGAAAAGAAAAGAAAAGAAAAGAAAAGAAAAGGGTGACCATAAATGGCCTCTCTTCAGCTTGGAGAGACACCAGTGGGTTCTCTTCTGGGTCCAGTGCTGTTCAATATCTTTATTTATGACTTGGAGGATGGAATAGCAACTAGACTGATTAACTATGCAGAAGATACCAACCTGGGAGGGGATGCTAATTACCTAGAGGGTAGGATGAAAATCCAAAAGAACCTTGACAGATTAGAATGCTGGGCCAAAGCTAATGGAATGGATTTCAACAGAGGGAAATGTAGGGTGCTACATCTAGGTAAAAAGAATGAATTGCACAGATATAGGATGGGGGACACTTGGCTGGAGAATAGTACCTGTGAAAGGGATTTGGGAGTCTTGGTGGACCACAAATTGAACATGAGTCAGCAGTGTGATGCGGCGGCCAGGAAAGCTAACATGATTCTTGGCTGCATCAACAGAAGCATAGCCTCTAGATCAAGGGAACTGATAGTACCACTCTATTCTGCTCTGGTCAGACCCCATCTGGAATACTGAGTCCAGTTTTGCGCACCTCAATTTAAAAAGGATGTTGACAATCTTGAGCAGGTCCAGAGGAGGGCGACCAAGATGACTGAGGGTCTGGAAGAAATGTCTTACGAGGAGCAGCTTAGGGAGCTGGGAATGTTTAGCCTTACAAAAAGAAGGCTGAAAGGGGATATGATAGCTATGTTTAAATATTTGAAAGGTTGTCATATTGATGAAGGGACTGATTTGTTTTCCATGGCTTCAGAGACTAGGACGCGGGGCAATGGTCTCAAACTACAGGAAAAGAGATTCAATTTATACATTAGGAAGAACTTCATGACAGTTAGAGCTGTTCGGCAGTGGAATATGCTGCCACAAAGGGTGGTGGAATCTCCTGCTTTGGAAGTTTTTAAGCAGAGGCTGGATGGCCATCTGTCGAAAATATTGTGAAGGGATTCCTGCATGGCAGGGGGTTGGACATGAATTCCCCAGGTGAGAATGCTACAAAGAAGAGCTTGTTCCTGGGAATCTCTCATATTAGGGCGGTGGTTTCGAGCCTTCAACACTCCAGATGTTTTGGTCCACAGCTCCCACAGCCCTTTGTCATTGGCAATCTAGGCTTGGAATTCTGGGCGTTGTGGTTCAAAACATCTGGAGTGTTGAAAGTTCGACACCACCGCCCTAATATGAGAGATTCCCAGGAACAAGCTCTTCTTTTTAGCATTCTCACCTGGGGAATTCATGTCCTCCTGGCATTATATACATTACATCAATGTCAGTGTTGGAGGAGTAATACCTCCTTAAAAAACCTTGGTCCAACTGGCCCGGCTGGTAAGTGCCCCTTCCCAGGCTTACAGGAGTGGATGGTCAATGGTTTTGAAGGCGGAGGAGGGCTTTAAGCCCCCGAGGCAGATAAAATGGAAGAACCATCTTCTAGGAGAAGGAACACTCTGATTTTAAAACTCCACTGCTTTGTGGCTATATCCATTTCTGGAAAAGGCTTCAGGTGTTAACCCCGAGGCAAAATCTGGAGCCAGAGTCCTGGAGGCAGTTCATGACTGTGTACAATCGTGTTCTGGCAACTGCTGCAACTCAGCTGGAACTAATCGTATCCAGTTCTGCAATTTCATTAGACTATTCCAGCGACGTGGAGAGGGTTTTTTTTTTTCCTGCTTCGGTAACATTTTTAACCTCCATATTAATCTACCCAGGCCTTGTGCTCTGAAGAGGCCACTTTAGCTTTGCATGCAGGGTGGAAACAACACAGCTTCTATACAGAGCACAATACCATAGTCTCACGAGACTGAAGGATGCCAATACTATATACATGTATGGTTTTAGTTCATGATTTTTACTCTTTTCAATTCTGTTCCTATTCTCTGTGGTCCATATATAGCTCTTTGAGATTATGACTTTATTTATACTTAGCACTCATATTTGCTTGGATTCCGATTTGTTTATATGTTGGAGTTTATGCAAATGTTCATATTTTTATTTACCTATATACTGTATTGTTTTGTATTTAATAACCTTGTAAACCACCCAGAGTGGCCTTTGGACCAGACAGTCTTATGTAGCAATCAAATAAATAAATAAATAATAAAGATCCTGGTAATCCAAAGACTTTCTAGTTCTGCCTGACAGCTATATCTTTAACTTTTTAAAATTATCGGTTCACATGTGTTGACATTAGATTTTTCATTATTTTAGTACTGATGTTGTACCATAGTTGCATGGTACTGATTGTTTAGGAGTTGTTTGAATGTGAATCATCTCACTAGAGTTTATGAGTTAGAAACTTCACTACATACATACATACATACATACATACTGCCAGAAGTTGCCACTGTTGCTATAAAACATTAATGAATATTATATACTTCACTTGTTAAGGAGCTGTTGCACACTTGCAGCGTTCTTTCTGCAGTTCTTACCAATTCCCCTTGTTGCCAGCAGATGATAAAAATTGAGTTATCTGGAATTTCAGGTGGCTGTCACTGTCTCCCATCTTAAGCCAATAAAATCTTGACCTTCAAAGGACCCATGTGATTTCGCTGTTCCAGATAAATCACTAAAGCTTACATAGACAGATGTAGACAATTAGACTTTGCTGACTCAGTCACTTGACTCTCAAGTCTCAATGAGGACTCTGGAAGAAATTGAGGCAGTCACTTTCTCTCGTCGTGATCTACCTGAAAAGGTTGTAGAGAAGATCAATGGTGGGAGAACAGAGCCATGTTCTCTCACTTCAGTACAAGGGAGCAAAAGCAGGATCTAAATTATCGCTGTTGTTATGTGTCCTCGAGTCACTTCTGACTTATGGCAACTCGATGAATGAGTGACCTACTGTCCTTCAACCGCCATCCTCAGCTCTTCCAAATTCAAACCCGTGGCTTCCTTTAGGGACCCAAATCCATCTCATATTTTGGTCTTTCTATTTTCCTGCTGTCTTCAGGTGGTCCCAGCACTATGGTCTTTTCTGGCCAGCCTTGCCTTCTCCTGATGCAGGGGTCCTCAACCTAAGGCCTGGGGGCCGGATGTGGCCCCCCAGGGTCTTGAATCCGGCCCCTGGGACCAATTGCAGACCACCCCACCTACCCCCTGCTTTGCGGGCAAGCCAGCCTTCGCAGCTGCTTCTAATGCTGAGGCAGTTCAAAGCGGTGGGTTATGACGCTTCCCCCACTCTCTCCACCCACTGCCCAGATGACTGGCACACTGGCTAGTGGGGCAGTTCAAAGTGGGACGGCCACGGCGAGGTCCCCTGCTCCCCCCCACCTGCTGCCCAGATGCTCAGGGCACCAGCTGCAGCAGAGCAGGACAATTTAAAATGGGAGGGCTGTGGCAAGATCTCCCATTCCCTCCATGGCCCTGAGGCCCCGCCCCTGCTCCTCCACCCCACCCACCTGCCTTCCTTGTGTGGCTGCCACCTGCATTATTTTGGTTGTGAGGAAGGAAGGGGGCAGGCGGAGGCAGTGCCAGCCAGCCTTCCGAGCCAGAGCAGCCGCAGCAGTGGACCGAGCAGGCGATCAAGGGGACCTACTTCCCACCCACCCAGCCCCCTCTGAGCTGCTGCCTTGCTCTGTGGAGTGAGGGACGGGAGGAGGGAGCCCAGCCATGGCCAGAGGCTGAGGCTGCCGCCATCACCATTGGGTTAGACACCAGCGAGGAGGAGGTGGCAGAGAAAGAAGGGAAGGGAAGGGAAGGGAAGGAAAGGGAAGGGAAAGGAAGGCCAACGGTGGCCCAGGCTGGTTTCTGGGAGGTCCTGGGAGGCTGGTGGGGCTGCATAATAATAATAATAATAACAACTTTATTTTTATGCCGCCTTTCTTCCCGGAGGGACCCGGTTGGTGATGGGCGGGCTGTTGAGCCAGTAGAGCACTGCAGCCTGGCTGGGCTCAGTGGCTTTGGGCAGGTCTTCCTGCCTCCCCTCCCTCCAAGTCAAGCCAGGTTGGGCCAGGCCATGAGAGGAGGCAGCTTTCACTCCGGGACACAGTGAGGGCATGATGGCCATGGCTGTCACTTGCCACCCTTGCCACGGTTACTGCTCCTCATCCTGACTGGCCGCCTAGAAGGTGATGAGGGGCCTGAGCTTGCCTGGGCTGTCACCTCCTTCCCGATGCAATGAATGGAGGAAGGAGAGCCACTCCAGCCGCTGCCACTGGAGGAGGAGGAGTAGGCGCAGCAGAGGGATCCCAGCAGTGGCACCTCAGGGTGGAGCTCTGGAGCAGGAGGCATTGCTAGGGCCCTGGAGATGCACGGATCATGGACTGATCATGTGGGGGGGCTCCGCCCACTTGCCCCTCCGTCCCCCCTTTCCCCCCATGTTGGCTTTTTTCTTCTTCTTTTTGGACTGTGGTTCGGCCCCCAGTGGTGTCTGGGTGGTGGTGGACCCGCCTGCTGTTTGAAAACTTTAAGGACCCCTGTCCTGATGTGCCTGCAAACATGTTGCCTCCCCACCTCCAAAAAACAAAACAACAACAACAACCCAAGTGTGATTGGTGTGCACCAATGTTATAGTGTTCATTTGCCCTTGAGCTGTAGAGACAAACTCACCAGAACACTGAATCTGTAATGTTTCTCCTCCATGATACAATAATGCCTCGTAATTGCCGAAATAAATTTTTAAAAATTATTTTTGTAGTCTTTCTCT
Source organism: Phrynocephalus forsythii (assembly GCA_029282475.1). Taxonomy (NCBI): domain Eukaryota; kingdom Metazoa; phylum Chordata; class Lepidosauria; order Squamata; family Agamidae; genus Phrynocephalus; species Phrynocephalus forsythii. The sequence continues at coordinate 21,037 of JAPFRF010000457.1, read as the reverse complement.
TTCCTGTCTTTCTATTTTTGAAGAAGCGGAAAAGGGATTACTAAAAAGGGACATAATGGTTTCCAGTAGAGGCATGCAGATCCAAAAATGCAGTCATGATCACATCTGGAAAGGTCATCCATGTCAAATTAATAAAAAATGTGCTAACAGAGGCATGATAACATCAGTATCACCAGATGTGGAATGCAGTGCCTTTGGCCCACTAGTCTTCAATTTTGTGATATGTAAATTTTCCTTTTGATACCAGATGAGCCACAGCCATCTTTGTGGTTTCTGATACAATGGTATTACAATACTGCTGCTATTATCCTGCAAGGGTCATCCTGTAATATTCCTGTCATTTTCTTTTGTTTGTTTGCTTGTTTGCTTTTTTCTTTTCTGTTTTTAGATATTGTGTATGGATTATTGTAAGCCGTCCTGGATATGTTTTTACAGTAAAGGGTAGGATGTACATTTAGAAAATAAATATAAAACCCATTGCTCTGTCACCCACCAGGTCTCCAGGCAGGTGGGAAGTCCTGCTGGCATTCCTCCCAGTTCAGCGATCTCCCTGTTGCATGACTGCTCTGGTATTCATTGTGAGATCACGCAAGTGGTCACACAACAGGGACCCTGCTGGGGAGCTTACACGATATTCCTTCTGATTTGCCTTTAGGGAGCAGAACACGAGCCAAAATCAGCCATCGAAACAGGAGGTGCCGTTCGTGAAGTGTGCGGCAATCAAAGACGGGACAATACAATGGACTGAGCAGGACACGAGCAGGGATTGGCCCTTTCTCTCTTTTCTCTCTTGAGAAAAAGAAGTCCAGCTGCCATGACTCAATTCCAGACATCCCATGAAAAGGCTTTTTCAATTTATTAGAAAGCAAAGAGGATATGTAAAATTGCTCCTAAATTCCATAGGCATCATTCTCCCAGCTGTATATGTGGCCAATCTCCTGTACAGTAGTTTCCCTAAAATAATATCATGACGTGTCTGTAAGGGTCCAGGTTTCAACACCATAGAGATGTATGCCAAATACATAGGACTGAGGTATTCCAGTACAAGGTCTTATAGATAAGACTTTTACGAGGCCCATAGCATAGTGGTTAAATGCCTGTACTGCAGGAAACACTGTGCTCACAACCTGGGGTTCAATCCCAGGTAGCAGGCTCATGGTTCACTCAGCCTTCCATCCTTCTGAGGTTGGTAAAATGAGTACCCAGCCTGCTGGGTGAATTATTTGGAAGTAATGTATATTCCAGAAAAGGATGTTTTTTTATCCTTTTAGGCCCCTATCCCACGTCCCGTTAAATGCAGTTTAAATTAGTAGAGAAACCATGTCTAAAAATGCTGTCCCCACGGCCACTGGGCTTTTTGAAAAGAAAAGAAAAAGAAAACCTGGTAATGCCCCCTTAAGCGAGGTTTCCAAGACTTATCAGTGAGGCAGGGAATTTTTTGCCTCGCTTAAAAAATCCAGCTTTTAAGGAGACAGACGTCATGGGACCACGCAGATGATCCGTGTTTCTTCTCTTTTTTTCTCATAGTGTCAACCAGCTGTTCCTGGGGCCAATCAGTGCTGTTTATTTATTTATTTATTTATTTCCCCCAAACCTGGGAGCACCAGGAAGCTCCCTGGGGTGCTCTTTGTTTTAGTTTCCCCAGCCAGGTGGTCCTTTTTAATGCTAGTGCCACCTACTGGCCATGGGGCTGCACTGTACTTTAAAATAAAAAAAAAACAGCTTTCTACGTGGGATCTATTTTCCCACATATTCAGTCACATGATGGGACGAAGAGGAAAAGCCGGACCTTCAGAAGATCAAGATCTTCCCCAGGTGAGATAGCAGTGTTAGAGAGGACTCTTAAGTAGTACGTTGCACATTATTTATAAGCTGTTCTCTTATTTGACATACCAAAACATGACTAACTTGAGGCATTTTACTCCCTGAGACGTGGCAAACAGCAATGCCATGAGTCCAAGTTACAGTCCCTTACAAGCCAAATTATTTTCACTCTTGGGCCAATAATCTCATGAACACTTATTCTAAGGATGAATTAAACAACTAACAAGACACGCAGAATCTGTGGCTTGAGACAAATGATTCACTCAGGCTAATGGCAGAGTAGACACTTATCCACGATCAAGCATACTCCGATGTCATCTGTGCTAGATCTGTGATGCTGGCCAATCAGGAGCTGTGCAGAGAAGGCATAATCCCGCCTCCCTCTCTGATTGGCCAGCATCATGAAGCAGGAAGGATGACATTGCAGCGTGCTTCCTCATTGGATTTTAACCCTGCACGAGACAGAGCAATGTAAAGCAATTGGGTCTGCGTGTATCAGCTGGTTCTGAGGACCACCTGGGCTCGCGTGGTTCATTTCGTAACCTACTGGTTCTGGAATGAAATGCCCATCCCTAGTTTATATCTCTCTTTGTGTGATAGCGTTCAATGTTAGTTTCCATCTCTCATAACTTTTAGATGGTCTACTTATGATCGGCTCTACTTATGAGCAATTCAACTTAAGAGCGGAAAACCATTAGCATTTTAACTGCTGCCTTACAAATTTTAGATGCAGTCTGCTCTACTTACAATTTTTTAAATTTTTCAATAATTTTTATTTTTTATTTTTTAGATATGGCTGCTCTACTTACAAATTGTTCGACTTATGAGCATGCATTCGGAACAGATTAAACTCATAAGTAGAGGTACCACTGTATACTCTTTTCTTTAACTTCTTGCATTCTCTTTTAGCTCCAATGTTGCCTTTTAATGCTGTAATTTCTCCCTCAATTCCCTGTTTTCAATTCTTGAATATGTCTTAATTGTACTGGACTGTATATTGTTTGTTACTGTAAGCAACCTTAGGTCCTTTTCCAAAGAGAAAGGAGGGGTAAAAATACTCAAAGAAAAAAGTTCCATCTTAGGCAAGTCTCCAAAGGAGAGGGGTGGGAGAGAGGAGTGGAGGTCTCCCTTGCACCGCTGTGAGTTCAGGTTAGAGTTTTATTTTTGTTTGTATTTATATTTTTATTTAATTTCTTTTCAACATCCTTTCTCATTTTTCAAACCATTTCTAGTCATGGGGCATCTAGTCCAGGGTGTATATGGCTACAAACTGCCTTTTATTATTGTCACATTAAAAACACAGAGTAAAATCCCAACTAGGCCCAGACTATTAAAAAGTACTTTAAAAATGGCAACAATGGCAAACCTAGATAGCATCCTAAAGAGCAGAGACATCACTTTGCCAACTAAGGTCAGGATAGTCAAAGCTATGGTTTTTCCAGTAGTGATGTATGGAAGTGAAAGCTGGACTATAAAGAAGGCTGATCACCGCAGAATTGATGCTTTTGAGCTGTGGTGCTGGAGGAGAGTCTTGAGAGTCCCCTGGACTGCAAGGAGATTAAACCTATCCATTCTAAAAGAAATCAACCCTGAATGTTCACTGGAAGGACAGATTTTGAAGCTGAGGCTCCAGTACTTTGGCCACCTCATGAGAAGAGATGACTCCCTGGAAAAGGCCCTGATGCTGGGAAAAATCGAAGGCAAAAGGAAAAGAGGACGACAGAGAATGAGATGGTTGGACGGTGTCATCGATGCAACCAAAATGAATTTGACAAAACTCCGGGAGGCAGTGGAGGATAGGAAGACCTGGTGAGCTCTGGTCCATGGGGTAACGAAGAGTCGGACACAACTGAACGACTGAACAACAAAATATCAGCAAAACTAAGGAGATGGTGTTGGACTTCCATAGGAAAAGAGAAGAACTTGCTCCACTGTACATCATGGGAGGCTGGGTGGAGAGAGTCTCCTCCTTCAAATTCCTGGGAGTTCATTTCAGTGAAGATCTTACCTGGAAAATTAATACAACCCAGGTGGCCAGAAAGGCTCAACAGAGACTCCATTTCCTCAGGCTCTTGCAGAAGAACAATGTGAAACAACAATTGATGACCTCCTTCTACCGGTCTACAATAGAAAGTGTCCTTACATATTGCATTACAGTCTGGTATGCTGGTTTGACAGCTGAGTCCACTGTCCCCTGAGTCCACTGGATGACATCGTCAGGGACCGCTGTCTTAGGAGAGCAAAGAAAATCATCAGGGATGACTCACACCCCGGTCAGCACTTCTTTACTCTCAAACCCTCGGGTAGGAGATACAGAAGTATGGCAAGCCGTACCAACAGGCTAAAAAAACAGGTTTTTATCCATGGGCTGTTCGACTGTTAAACGAGACGTGATAACTCGTGATAGACTTGTGGGGCTGGCGAGTTGTGCAGCAAGCACACCGTGTGAAATCAGATTGAATGGCTTTTCAGTGGGATGGTGTTGGGGGGCAGGGAGGGAGGCTCAGCCAATTTCACTGTATACTGGATGTACAATGACAATAAAGATTACTATTATTATTCAAAACTTCTTATATCTAAGTTAAAATATTATATGAGAATTTTAGTAGGGAAAGAAATTTTCCAGTTGTGGAAAGAGTCAGCAATAGTAACCAGGCAAAAATCTGACATATATGGAAAGTATAGACTAATATCATTGTTAAATCAAGATGCTAAGATATTTACTGCTCTTTTGAGCAAGTAGATTCAATAGTTTTATTGTGAAAGGAATGATTTGAATTTATGGGGTCCGTTGCCGGCGTGCTAGGGCTTTGCAGAATGCAATGAGCAGTCTGAGTCGTTTGTAGAAAGAAAAGAGATTTATTGATTGCAATCAAGGGAGCCCTCACTCAATGCAAGATTGGGTGGGGAGTCCACCCGAGAAACGAAAGGTGAGATATCTTATAGGTTTTTTCCAATACTCTTTTTCCCTCCGCCCATCCGAATTTACGTCACATACATTTGTTACATGCATCAAACACTAATTGACATCTTTGGTCATTTATTTTGTATTCCTGACACCAATTAAATGTCTTAATTGCTGTGGTGTTTGAACTGACTTACACAGGCTAGTACCCGTGATGTATGCCAGCTGCTGAGCTCTCGAAACAGAGATAAAACTTTCTTGGCTGACGTATATGCAATTAGCTGTGTAGAGCTTCAAAGCTACGAAAATAATTAGATTGCTGGCTCAGCCAAATTTTGTAACAGAAGTCCCCCCCTCTTAGTGGCCGGAAAGGCTTGACCAGAGTTTTAGGACCAGAGTTTTAGGACCGTATATACATGTAAATACAATTGGAGTATTTTCTACTTCTAAATATATAACTTGTGTGGCTTATATTGTGATATGCTGGGGGTTACTAAAATAGCTATATATATATAGGCCTGTTTCATAGCCTTCACTCCCCCCTGACGTGTTAAGGAAATTTATGCCAGTAAATTCTCCAAAGGTTGCCCCCCGTGGCTCCCGTGATAGACATATAAGGGACAAATGAACATATCAAAGGTGTATGTACAAAAGCGTGAGTATTGCTTGAGCTTCCCTGCTTACCATTCCCTTGGGGAGGGGTGTCATCATGGCTCAGGGAGTGATTTTTCAGTGTTCCTGACGAGAGTGTAGGCAGTGCTGCTAGGAAAACTTTTCCCACCCTTTTCCCCAAAGGGCTTATAGGCACAGTTCAAAAAAAAAATGAAGTATCACAACATGATTTGTGGCGTCTCATGGTGAGGGACGCATTTGAACAGGTGAATGACAAAGAAATACCCCTTAATTCACTAGGGCACTTTCTAGAGTGAAATGTTAAGTTAACAGATGAAGTGTTGCCATGCTTGGGATGTAAGAAGACCCCCCCTGGTCAGACCCACAGACTGCAACGGATGGATGTGTTCCACGGACCACAGCATTTAAGTTTCCCCTGTTGGAGAAATGCAACGTGGTCACAGCAGTATAAGGGAACCTCACAGGACATGTTGTAAACTTCTCAAAGATTCCAAATTCTCAACTTTTGAAGGGGGCTGGCATAAGAATTTTAGATAATATTGTGATAGACTTGGATATCAAGATCCCCGTCCCAAAGTGATAACTAAACATGCTTTAAACAGCAGATTTGTTCAGTACCTTATTTCAGGACAATCATGAAACCCAAATAAATTTGCCTGCAACAGCAGTGCAAATGTGAGATATCGTGCTTGTGTGTTTGGTAGTCAGGCTGAGAACCCTGAATTCTAACAAAGCACCACACTGTAGGTTCATTTTGCAAATCAAATACTTATAAGGAAAATATGCCCTTCTTAGCCCACCAATTCCCTTGTGTTTGCCCAAGTAAAAATGTGGGCAAGGCTACTTTGCCAGTTTTCTTCCTTTTTGCTGTCAAATGGCTTTAGACCTTGAAATATGATTTTTTCATACTGTCATCTTTCATAGAGATACACAAACATTAGTACCTGATTTCATAAAACAAAAATCATGACATGATTTCCAACCTTATTCAGGTGTGTGGTGTGCATTGAAACTCAAATTATAGCAGGCTGTGCAGAATTACCCAGTTGTGTTTGCATTCTCAAATGATAGACATTTGCAATGATACTAAATAAAGGTAATATACATATCATGAAGGCTAAAAGAGGCATAAGACACATCTAGATGGTGCTTAGAAAAACCCACTTCGCGCCATACATTCTCATGGTAAAGTCATGAATGAGCCGTTGAAATCCGGTCAGAAATGTCTCTGTGGCTGACAGTTTACACACAAAAAATCTGCCCCGTAAACATGGGGCCAAGATTAGTTCATCAGTGTCTTTGGTGAAGAAAATAATGTAGATATAGCTACTTCATAAAGCCATTTTTCTTTGGTATAAAGGCTCGTGAACACCCATGGGCACCAGAATGTCTCTCATTCAATACAAATTGCATAGAAAGGCAAGTCATAATCTCTGGCACTCAATGTTTTGTGAGTAAAAAGCATTTTCAGTGGCAAAGCATGATCATTACATAAAAGGCACATCCAGAGAGGCACTTCAGTAAGAGTTTTCACAGTGACTATCAATAATAGACAATAAACAATATCATAAACAGTGATCAATAATTAACGTCCCTTTGCAAGGCTTCTAAGGCCGCGGGGCATTTTCCTGCTAGATCGAGCACAGGGTAATGTAAATATGTAAAGTTGCTCTGGAGCCTACCGTGCGCAGGAAAAAATAAGCGCTCACTTGTCGGATGCTGGGAGGCTGGTGTGTGCGTGTGTGGCAACACAAGTTCATGGTGGTCCAGGGCATGCACACAGACGTCGATGAAGGTCTGAAAGCAGTAGTTAAACCCCAAGTCTCTGTCCCGGTGAAAAGGGGGTTAAATTGCGGACGTGAAGTCTGTTGGCCGCAATCCAAAATAAGAGTCAGTGGCCGGTAAGCTCCGTCTCCCCCCTCAGAGACAGACAGAGAGAAAAGAAAGGAGAGAAAAAAAAAGGCAGACAGACGGCATATCAACCCGTCAACCTGAGGTGAAGGGGGAAATCAGCAGACGGCAGTGGGGCTCTCCGAAGTGCCAAATGCAAGGCGCCCCCAGGAACAGGTGTGGTGACCACAGGCCAGGTTCACTTTGTCGTCCTCCGTCCAGGGTGAAGTCATCTAAGGCATGGGGCAATCTACAGCAGTGGGCAGAAGGCGTCACCGGTCAGGCCTCTCTCCCTCTCGGTCGCGGGGTACAGGTCACGCTGGGTGAAAAGGCTGACATCGCTGGGTACAGGGGTCCACATCGATCGGACTCGCGAAGCGAAGTCATCTCGAAGATGGCATCAAAGGCATCAAAGGCGGGGAGAGGTGGGTCCAGGAGGGATGGCAGAATGGAGGGCAGGAGGGTCCCCATCTCAGCATCTACGAACGGCGGCGTCAGCTTTCCAAACCCGACTGACTCCATGATCCAAAAATAAAGAACGGATAGGCGTCTTTCCCCGGAGCGAAAAGCCCTTCCTCCAGGATGTGTCTGGGTAAAAGAAAGAACAGACACACGACCACACAAACAGACAAACACAGAGCAGAAATACACAAAATGGCCCCTCAGCTGTCCTTGTGCTGCCAGGCAGGGTGGTACAGTCTATCTGACAGTATTGAAAAGGAAAAAATGTCGTAAAAGGCAGAATGGGGCTTTCCTCTTCGTAAAACCAGTACGTGAAGTAGGGGGGCCAAAGTCTATGATGAGGACACCTCTGCGCATCAGTAGATATGCACAAGTTCAGCTGGCCCCGATGAGTGCTTGCAAGGTGAGTCCGCATGACCTCATAAGGTAGGTGCTCAGGTGTCCCCAATCAACCACAGATCCCATCCCCAAGTCAAATTGCTCTCCTACACGGGGACAACAAAAAGGTGTAGCTGGCAGAATATCCATGAGATGCAAAGTAGGCTCTTAGCATGAACCAATTTGTTCCGGAGGGGAGTTTGGACTAGTAAGCGGAATGATAAAGTCACGGCCGGCCGCACTTCAAAATAAAAGTCAGTGGCAGGTTTAAACCCACTCTCTCTCCCCATAAACAAACAGAAAAGAAAAAAGAAAAAGGCAGGAAGACAGGATTTTAATCTGTCAACCTGAGTTGAAAGTGAATCCGCAGGCTGCTTCGGGACCTTCCGAAGTGTCAAACGCACACTGTCATCTGGGGAAGGATGGGCAAGGATGCGATGACCACAGGTTAGGCTCACGTCGAGTCCCTCTGCCCTGGTCGATGCTGGCTGAAGGTCGTCACAGGTCTGGTCCTCCTCTGGTCTGGTTCACTGCGGCCAAAGGTGCCGATGTCGCTGGCCCGAGACACATGCGTTGGAAAAATCCACGGGGTGAAGTCATCGCGACGACGGCGTTTGGGCAGCAGGACAGCAGAGAGGGGGTGGTTTCCACTGGAGCCTCATCGCACGCTGGCTGGAACCTCTCCGTCTGGCGATGCCCGATGCACGAACAGTGCCGTCAGCCTTCCTCAGGAGGGAAAGTGTTTCCTCCAGGGTGTACTTGTATGAAAAGAGACAGACACACACACAACAAACAGACAAACAAACACACACAAAAATGGCCAAGCAATCTGCAGATCATGGCCTTGTTCTCGAGAAGGGGAAAGAAAAAAAATGTCACAAAAAGCAAATGTCCTGCAGAGTGGGGCATTCCTCTATGTGAAACAAGCATATGAATGGGGAGTTGGCCAAATTTTCGGAAAAGTCGTTTGGCCGTAGTACACAGCTGCACTTCAGTAGTTTTTCACAAGTTCAGCTGGAACAATATTCCATGGCCATGCTACTAGGCTCCCTGTGAAATTTGTAACAAGTTAATAATGTGCCCTACAGAGCCATCCTTTAAAATAGGGAATCTAGCCCTTTACATGCGGGTTTCATGTGCACAAAAAAAAAGGAAAAGAAAAATCGTTGAGTCCATTTTGTTTTCTAAAAAATAAGCCTCATTTTTCCCCAGGGGAGCTCCTGAGACCAGGTGTGGGTTAAAAGCTGCAACAACACGCTATGCACATTTTAATGGCCAGGCGAGCCTTTTACTGCCTATGGCAAAAAGATAATTCTTTTATTCTCCTGTGTTGAATTAGTTATAAAGAGTCATTGAAATTGCAAGTCAATTCACTATCCCAGTAGCGTTTGAACATATCTTCTAAAAGCCTAATTAAGAAATGTGAGCACTGTGTTGAACAAGCGAGGCTCCTCTTATTCTTTAGCAAAAATACCTGAGAGTTGTGTTTGATTCCAAGGGTTTAATTAAATTAAAACGTTCCATTTTGGGCCGAATCCCTGGATTCTTCTAAACAATAGACGCCCTTTCTCTCTTTCCCTATCCAGGGACAAAAATGCTGCAAGTCGGCTAGAAGCCTCCTCTCTATGCTTTTAAGGCGGCACAAGGGGGGCGAGATCAGAAAAAGAAAGGAGGGGCTGTGGACTTTTGAATTCCCCCGCAGGCTACAGTACACAGCCTGAGGCAAGCAGATAATCTCCTTTAATAACTCTATGATTTTGTTGTCTGCTTAAGCCTAATTTGAGAAGTGTGGCTTTTGTAATGAATAAACAAAGCCACTTAAAGAGCAGAGTGTTAATCCCCTTTAGTGATTGCAACGCCTTAAAAAAATGTTCGCAAGGCAACAGAGGAGTGTGGAATGAGGCGTCTCTCTCTCCTTCAGTCCCCTGTCTGTCTACGGCCCCAAAGGCAAAGCCAGCGTTGTCAGAGGCTGCCAATTAAAAGTTATTATATTGCCTGTTCACCCCAAATCGGGAAGGAAAGAAATCTTAGGTGGACGTAGAAAATTTCTCTCTCTCTTCCTCCACCCTTATATCTATGGGGAGGCAAATAATGCCTAGATGTTACTGAAGTCCTTATGAAGAACATGAAATCACAGTTAAAAAAAAATTCCTGCTTATTCTAAGACACCCGTTTGTTCCAAGAGAAGGGGGGGGAGAGACTAAGATCTTCTCCCCACTTTTCCTCTGTCTAAAAAGGTAGACTTGCGCAGTTTTGGCGCCTTTTGAGACAGCTCCCTGTGTTTGAAATTAAATTGCCTTGTCTTTTCTCAAATGTTCTTAACTACTTTTGGAGAAGGGAAAAAAAAAGGCATTCATTCTACTTTTTGTCGTGGACTTTGCCAGCTGCCAGAAATGGTGCAGCCCCTGATTCGATTTCCCTGCTTTCAATTATTAAGAGTTCAGAAATAACGTCTCTACCTATTTCCTCATGTGGCGCATAGCAAACATTAGTTCTGTTTAAGGCTTCTATATCCAAGGAGTTGGGCATTGGCGTAACGGGATGGAAGTACCTCCTGAATGCTTGAAGAAGGCAATTCAGGGGTGCACATCTCCCGCCTAGCACTTCCTGTTCCCTCAATTCTCCGTCCTCTCCTCCAGTTCTTTCGAAATCACACCTGTCCATCCCCACTTCTGTCTTGCCGCTCCTTACTACACTTCCTCTATCCATCTGTCTCTTTCTATATTTCTTCAGTTCACTATCTTGCCTTCCTTTCCATCATCTTTCGGGTTTATAAAACCAGTTTAAAAGAATAGGGTGGACGTTTCTACCCTATAGGTCCTACCCAGTTTTACTAAAAATGCATTACTCAGATACCCTATGATGTTTTCCTTATAAAATATCCCTTCAGCTGGTAAATTTTGTTGCGTGACCAGCCAGTCACAAAATATGCGGGATGTTGTTTATCCCTGAGTATTCAAAAGTATTTTTCTCACTGCCCATATTCCCCCTGGTATTATCAAAATTGCTGGCGGGGTCTTCTAGTTGGCAGAGTTTTTAGTCTCTATATTAATTAACTAAGCACGTCCTTGTAAATTCACACGCCTCTTGCTAGCAGGTCATAATCGGTCTGCCCTCCTTGAGGGCTAGAATCTTAATTTGAGATGGTAAAGTCCTGCCTCTTCTTAGTCAGAGGGGTTCGTCTTAAACCTTACTTTCGTTTCATTTAATACTATAGTCATTAGTTCTGGTGGCAGAATTCCAATGTTACCACAGTGCACATCAAAAAGGGGTGCATAAGTTGCTTTAATTCATCCCCATTGGATTGTTTTAAAGGTCTAACTGTGTGCCTATAAATTCTCCCACAACGCCAAACGGAATCGCTCCTAATTAATCACACCATACACACAACATGTGATACTGACGCGGCCTAAGTAGGTCGCCCTGGCTTAGAAATCGCGCATCCACACTCAGGTCGCCAAGGGTTATGTCCTAGAGATCAACCCGGCTCATTCATACACATCAATCACTGATTCCGTTTGATTCACACAAATCACCCACATTTTCCCGTCCTCCCCACGTAACTGCGATCCCCTGTCTAGGGAAAAATCTTATTAACTTATCTAAATTCAAACGGAGATAGTGGTGCTCCGTTGGTAGTAATTTGGGGCAAAGATTGCCAGTCCTTGCCCCTGCTTAGACACAGGGAATGGCCACTTCCCTGTGGTTACCAAAAAGAATTCAACTTAACACCCACACATATATTCAAACATTAATAAATCCTCTGAGGAAGCCAGAGCAGTGCTCTGCTTCTAATTCTTCAAACACTTGGGGAGGTGAACGCTAGGGTTACTAGGGAGGAGCCCTTTTCCACCCTTGGGGGACCTCAGAGTCTCTCAACTCTTCATCCTCCCTGGTTCGCGGGATGCTAGGGACGCAATCGTCCCTTCTCGTCTCCTTCCCTCCCCGGGGCCGACTCATAAGAATCCGCAATCTTCTCCACTCCACAGAGCTGTTAGATTCGAACTCACGCCACCCCACAACTAGTTTTCTACCTTACCAGATTTCTTTTGCGCAGTCCTCTCCAATTCCTCCTCCTGCCGGCACTTGGTTTTCTCTCAAGTACGGTAGCCCATTCAGTGCTGACAGAGCGATCCTCCTCACAAATTTGAGGGTCCGGACTAGGATCAGTCAGTCAGCACAAACTCCTTACCGTGACTTGAGTCAGACTCTGCAAGCCTCCTAGCAGCGGCACTTTCCCCGGCATCTCCACCAAATGAAAGGAATGATTTGAATTTATGGGGTCCGTTGCCGGCGTGCTAGGGCTTTGCAGAATGCAATGAGCAGTCTGAGTCGTTTGTAGACAGAAAAGAGATTTATTGATTGCAATCAAGGGAGCCCTCACTCAATGCAAGATTGGGTGGGGAGTCCACCCGAGAAACGAAAGGTGAGATGTCTTATAGGTTTTTTCCAACACTCTTTTTCCCTCCGCCCATCCGAATTTACGTCACATACATTTGTTACATGCATCAAACACTAATTGACATCTTTGGTCATTTATTTTGTATTTCTGACACCAATTAAATGTCTTAATTGCTGTGGTGTTTGAACTGACTTACACAGGCTAGTACCCGTGATGTATGCCAGCTGCTGAGCTCTCGAAACAGAGATAAAACTTTCTTGGCTGACGTATATGCAATTAGCTGTGTAGAGCTTCAAAGCTACGAAAATAATTAGATTGCTGGCTCAGCCAAATTTTGTAACAGAAGTCCCCCCCTCTTAGTGGCCGGAAAGGCTTGACCAGAGTTTTAGGACCAGAGTTTTAGGACCGTATATACATGTAAATACAATTGGAGTATTTTCTACTTCTAAATATATAACTTGTGTGGCTTATATTGTGATATGCTGGGGTTACTAAAATAGCTATATATATATAGCCAGTAATTTTCCAAGTTGCCTCTTGGCCCTGATAGACATATAAGGGACAAATGAATATATCAAAGGTGTATGTACAAAAGCGTGAGTATTGCTTTTGAGCTTCCTGCTACCATTCCCTTGGGGAGGGGTGTCATCATGGCTCAGGGAGTGATTTTTCAGTGTCCTTGATTTAGTGTAGGCAGTGCTGCTAGGAAAACTTTTCCCCACCCTTTCCCCAAAGGGCAGGCACAGTTCAAAAAAAAATGAAGTATCAACAACATGATTTGTGGCGTCCCATAAGGGACGATTGAACAGGTGAATGACAAAAGAAATACCCCTTAATTCACTAGGCACTTTCAGAGTGAAATGTTGGTTAACAGATGAAGTGTTGCCATGCTTGGGATGTAAGAAGACCCCCTGGTCAGACCCACAGACTGGCAACGGATGATAAAGTTCCACGGACTACAGCATTTAAGTTCCCTGTTGGAGAAATGCAACGTGGTCACAGCAGTATAGTAACTCACAGGACATGTGTGTAAACTTCTAAAGATTCCAAATTCTCAACTTTGAAGGGGGCTGGCATAAGAATTTTTAGATAATATTGTGATAGACTTGATATCAAGATCCCCGCCCAAAGTGATAACTAAACATGCTTTAAACAGCAGATTTGTTCATACCTTATTTCAGGACAATCATGAAACCTAAATAAATTTGCCTGCAACAGCAGTGCAATGTGAGATATCGTGCTGTGTGTTTGCAGTCAGGCTGAGAACCCTGAATTCTAACAAAGCACTACACTGTAGGTTCATTTTGCAAATCAAATACTTATATGAAAATATGCCCTTCTTAGCCCACCAATTTCTTGTGTTTGCCCAAGTAAAATGTGTTAAGTGGGCATACTTTTGCCAGTTTTCTTCCTTTTGCTGTCAAATGGCTTTAGACCTTGAAATATGATTTTTCATACTGTCATCTTTCATAGAGATACACAAACATTAGTACCTGATTTCATAAAACAAAAATCATGACATGATTTCCAACCTTATTCAGGTGTGTGGTGTGCATTGAAACTCAAATTATAGCAGGCTGTGCAGAATTACCCAGTTGTGTTTGCATTCTCAAATGATAGACATTTGCAATGATACTAAATAAAGGTAATATACATATCATGAAGGCTAAAAAGAGGCATAAGACACATCTAGATGGTGCTTAGAAAAACCCACTTCGCGCCTTACATTCTCATGGTAAAGTCATGAATGAGCCGCAACTGCCAGAAATGTCTCTGTGGCTGACAGTTTACACACAAAAATCTGGGCCCCGTAAAACATGGGGCCAAGATTGTCTCATCAGTGTCTTTGGTAAAGAAAATAATGTAGATATAGCTACTTACAAAGCCATTTTTCTTGGTATAAAGGCTGCGTGAACACCCATGGGCACCAGAATGTCTCTCATTCAATACAAATTGCATAGAAAGGCAAGTCATAACTTCTGGCACTCCAATGTTTTGTGAGTAAAAAGCATTTCAGTGGCAAAGCATGATCATTACATAAAAGGCACATCCAGAGAGGTGACTTCAGTAAGAGTTTACAGTGACTATCAATAATAGACAATAAACAATATCATAAACAGTGATCAATAATTAACGTCCCTTTGCAAGGCTTCTAAGGCCGCTGGCATTTTCCTGCTAGATCGACACAGGCAATGTAAACATGTAAAGTTGTTTGGGAGCCTACCGTGCGCAGGAAAATAAGCGCTCACTTGTCGGATGCTGGGAGGCTGGTGTGGTGCGTGTGGCAACACAAGTTCATGGTGGTCCAGGGCATGGGCCACACAGACGTCATGAAGGTCTGAAAGCAGAGTTAAAACCCAAGTCTCTGTCCCGGTGAAAGGGGGTTAAATTGCGGATTTAAGTCTGTTGGCCGCAATCCAAAATAAGAGTCAGTGGTTGGTAAGCTCCGTCTCCCCTCAGAGACAGACAGAGAGAAAAGAAAGGAGAGAAAAAAAAGGCAGACAGACGGCATATCAACCCGTCAACCTGAGGTGAAGGGGGAAAATCAGTGACGGCAGTGGGCTTCTCCGAGTGCCAAATGCAAGGCGCCCCAGGAACAGGTGTGGTGACCACAGGCCAGGTTCACTTTGTCGCCTCCTCCGTCCAGGTGAAGTCATCTAAGGCATGGGGCAATCTACAGCAGTGGGCAGAAGGCGTCACCGGTCAGGCCTCTCTCCTCTCGGTCGCGGGGTACAGGTCACGCTGGGTGAAAAGGCTGACATCGCTGGGTACAGGGGGTCCACATCGATCGGACTCCGAGGCCGAAGTCATCTCGAAGATGGCATCAAAGGCATCAAAGGCGGGAGAGGTGGGTCCAGGAGGGATGGCAGAATGGAGGCAGGAGGGTCCCCATCTCAGCATCTACGAACGGCGGGCGTCAGCTTTCCAAACCGACTGACTCCATGATCCAAAAAATAAAGAACGGATAGGCGTCTTTCCCGGAGCGAAAAGCCCTTCCTCCAGGATGTGTCTGGGTAAAAGAAAGAACAGACACACACGACCACACAAAACAGACAAACACAGAGCAGAAATACACAAAATGGCCCTCAGCTGTCCTTGTGCTGCCAGGCAGGGTGGTACAGTCTATCTGACAGTATTGAAAAGGAAAAATGTCGTAAAAGGCAGAATGGGGCTTTCCTCTTCGTAAAACCAGTACGTGAAGTAGGGGGGCCAAAGTCTATGATGAGGACACCTCTGCGCATCAGTAGATATGCACAAGTTCAGCTGGCCCCGATGAGTGCTTGCAAGGTGAGTCCGCATGACCTCATAAGGTAGGTGCTCAGGTGTCCCCAATCAACCACAGATCCCATCCCCAAGTCAAATTGCTCTCCTACACGGGGACAACAAAAAGGTGTAGCTGGCAGAATATCCATGAGATGCAAAAGTAGGCTCTTAGCATGAACCAATTTGTTCCGGAGGGTTTGGACTAGTAAGCGGAATGATAAAGTCACGGCCGGCCGCACTTCAAAATAAAAGTCAGTGGCAGGTTTAAACCCACTCTCTCTCCCATAAACAAACAGAAAAGAAAAAGAAAAAAGGCAGGAAGACAGGATTTTAATCTGTCAACCTGAGTTGAAAGTGAATCCGCAGGCTGCTTCGACCTTCCGAGTGTCAAACGACACTGTCATCTGGGGAAGGATGGGCAAGGATGCGATGACCACACAGGTTAGGCTCACGTCGAGTCCCTCTGCCCTGGTCGATGCTGGCTGAAGGTCGTCACAGGTCTGGTCCTCCTCTGGTCTGGTTCACTGCGGCCAAAGGTGCCGTGTCGCTGGCCCGAGACACATGCGTTGGAAAAATCCACGGGGTGAAGTCATCGCGACGACGGCGTTTGGGCAGCAGGACAGCAGAGAGGGTGGTTTCCACTGGAGCCTCATCGCACGCTGGCTGGAACCTCTCCGTCTGGCGATGCCCGATGCACGAACAGTGCCGTCAGCCTTCCTCAGGAGGGAAAGTGTTTCCTCCAGGGTGTACTTGTATGAAAAGAGACAGACACACACACAACAAACAGACAAACAAACACACACAAAAATGGCCAAGCAATCTGCAGATCATGGCCTTGTTCTCGAAGGGGAAAGAAAAAAATGTCACAAAAGCAAATGTCCTGCAGAGTGGGGCATTCCTCTATGAAACAAGCATATGAATGGGGAGTTGGCCAAATTTTCGGAAAAGTCGTTTTGCCGTAGTACACAGCTGCACTTCAGTAGTTTTTCACAAGTTCAGCTGGAACAATATTCCATGGCCATGCTACTAGGCTCCCTGTGAAATTTGTAACAAGTTAATAATGTGCCCTACAGAGCCATCCTTTAAAATAGGGAATCTAGCCCTTTACATGCGGGTTTCATGTGCACACAAAAAAAGGAAAAGAAAAATCGTTGAGTCCATTTTGTTTTCTAAAAATAAGCCTCATTTTTCCCCAGGGAGCTCCTGAGACCAGGTGTGGGTTAAAAGCTGCAACAACACGCTATGCACATTTTAATGGCCAGGCGAGCCTTTTACTGCCTATGGCAAAAGATAATTCTTTTATTCTCCTGTGTTGAATTAGTTATAAAGAGTCATTGAAATTGCAAGTCAATTCACTATCCCAGTAGCGTTTGAACATATCTTCTAAAAGCCTAATTAAGAAATGTGAGCACTGTGTTGAACAAGCGAGGCTCCTCTTATTCTTTAGCAAAAATACCTGAGAGTTGTGTTTGATTCCAAGGGTTTAATTAAATTAAAACGTTCCATTTTGGGCCGAATCCCTGGATTCTTCTAAACAATAGACGCCCTTTCTCTCTTTCCCTATCCAGGGACAAAAATGCTGCAAGTCGGCTAGAAGCCTCCTCTCTATGCTTTTAAGGCGGCACAAGGGGGGCGAGATCAGAAAAAGAAAGGAGGGGCTGTGGACTTTTGAATTCCCCCGCAGGCTACAGTACACAGCCTGAGGCAAGCAGATAATCTCCTTTAATAACTCTATGATTTTGTTGTCTGCTTAAGCCTAATTTGAGAAGTGTGGCTTTGTAATGAATAAACAAAGCCACTTAAAGAGCAGAGTGTTAATCCCCTTTAGTGATTGCAACGCCTTAAAAAAATGTTAAAGGGCAACAGAGGAGTGTGGAATGAGGCGTCTCTCTCTCCTTCAGTCCCCTGTCTGTCTACGGCCCCAAAGGCAAAGCCAGCGTTGTCAGAGGCTGCCAATTAAAAGTTATTATATTGCCTGTTCACCCCAAATCGGGAAGGAAAGAAATCTTAGGTGGACGTGAAAATTTCTCTCTCTCTTCCTCCACCCTTATATCTATGGGGAGGCAAATAATGCCTAGATGTTACTGAAGTCCTTATGAAGAACATGAAATCACAGTTAAAAAAAATTCCTGCTTATTCTAAGACACCCGTTTGTTCCAAGAGAAGGGGGGGGAGAGACTAAGATCTTCTCCCCACTTTTCCTCTGTCTAAAAAGGTAGACTTGCGCAGTTTTGGCGCCTTTTGAGACAGCTCCCTGTGTTTGAAATTAAATTGCCTTGTCTTTTCTCAAATGTTCTTAACTACTTTTGGAGAAGGGAAAAAAAAAGGCATTCATTCTACTTTTTGTCGTGGACTTTGCCAGCTGCCAGAAATGGTGCAGCCCCTGATTCGATTTCCCTGCTTTCAATTATTAAGAGTTCAGAAATAACGTCTCTACCTATTTCCTCATGTGGCGCATAGCAAACATTAGTTCTGTTTAAGGCTTCTATATCCAAGGAGTTGGGCATTGGCGTAACGGGATGGAAGTACCTCCTGAATGCTTGAAGAAGGCAATTCAGGGGCACATCTCCCGCCTAGCACTTCCTGTTCCCTCAATTCTCCGTCCTCTCCTCCAGTTCTTTCGAAATCACACCTGTCCATCCCCACTTCTGTCTTGCCGCTCCTTACTACACTTCCTCTATCCATCTGTCTCTTTCTATATTTCTTCAGTTCACTATCTTGCCTTCCTTTCCATCATCTTTCGGGTTTATAAAACCAGTTTAAAAGAATAGGTGGACGTTTCTACCCTATAGGTCCTACCCAGTTTTACTAAAAATGCATTACTCAGATACCCTATGATGTTTTCCTTATAAAATATCCCTTCAGCTGGTAATTTTGTTGCGTGACCAGCCAGTCACAAAATATGGGGATGTTGTTTATCCCTGAGTATTCAAAAGTATTTTTCTCACTGCCCATATTCCCCTGGTATTATCAAAATTGCTGGCGGGGTCTTCTAGTTGGCAGAGTTTTTAGTCTCTATATTAATTAACTAAGCACGTCCTTGTAAATTCACACACGCCTCTTGCTAGCAGGTCATAATCGGTCTGCCCTCCTTGAGGGCTAGAATCTTAATTTGAGATGGTAAAGTCCTGCCTCTTCTTAGTCAGAGGGGTTCGTCTTTAAACCTTACTTTCGTTTCATTTAATACTATAGTCATTAGTTCTGGTGGCAGAATTCCAATGTTACCACAGTGCACATCAAAAAGGTGCATAAGTTGCTTTAATTCATCCCCATTGGATTGTTTTAAAGGTCTAACTGTGTGCCTATAAATTCTCCCACAACGCCAAACGGAATCGCTCCTAATTAATCACACCATACACACAACATGTGATACTGACGCTGCCTAAGTAGGTCGCCTGGCTTAGAAATCGCGCATCCACACTCAGGTCGCCAAGGGTTATGTCCTAGAGATCAACCCGGCTCATTCATACACATCAATCACTGATTCCGTTTGATTCACACAAATCACCCACATTTTCCCGTCCTCCCCACGTAATCGCGATCCCCTGTCTAGGGAAAAATCTTATTAACTTATCTAAATTCAAACGGAGATAGTGGTGCTCCGTTGGTAGTAATTTGGGGCAAAGATTGCCAGTCCTTGCCCCTGCTTAGACACAGGGAATGGCCACTTCCTGTGGTTACCAAAAAGAATTCAACTTAACACCCACACATATATTCAAACATTAATAAATCCTCTGAGGAAGCCAGAGCAGTGCTCTGCTTCTAATTCTTCAAACACTTGGGGAGGTGAACGCTAGGGGTTACTAGGAGGAGCCCTTTTCCACCCTTGGGGACCTCAGAGTCTCTCAACTCTTCATCCTCCCTGGTTCAAGGGATGCTAGGGGACGCAATCGTCCCTTTCTCGTCTCCTTCCCTCCCGGGGCCGACTCATAAGAATCCGCAATCTTCTCCACTCCACAGAGCTGTTAGATTCGAACTCACGCCACCCCACAACTAGTTTTCTACCTTACCAGATTTCTTTTGCGCAGTCCTCTCCAATTCCTCCTCCTGCCGGCACTTGGTTTTCTCTCAAGTACGGTAGCCCATTCAGTGCTGACAGAGCGATCCTCCTCACAAATTTGAGGGTCCGGACTAGGATCAGTCAGTCAGCACAAACTCCTTACCGTGACTTGAGTCAGACTCTGCAAGCCTCCTAGCAGCGGCACTTTCCCCGGCATCTCCACCAAATGAAAGGAATGATTTGAATTTATGGGGTCCGTTGCCGGCGTGCTAGGGCTTTGCAGAATGCAATGAGCAGTCTGAGTCGTTTGTAGACAGAAAAGAGATTTATTGATTGCAATCAAGGGAGCCCTCACTCAATGCAAGATTGGGTGGGGAGTCCACCAGAAACGAAAGGTGAGATGTCTTATAGGTTTTTTCCAACACTCTTTTTCCCTCCGCCCATCCGAATTTACGTCACATACATTTGTTACATGCATCAAACACTAATTGACATCTTTGGTCATTTATTTTGTATTTCTGACACCAATTAAATGTCTTAATTGCTGTGGTGTTTGAACTGACTTACACAGGCTAGTACCCGTGATGTATGCCAGCTGCTGAGCTCTCGAAACAGAGATAAAACTTTCTTGGCTGACGTATATGCAATTAGCTGTGTAGAGCTTCAAAGCTACGAAAATAATTAGATTGCTGGCTCAGCCAAATTTTGTAACAGAAGTCCCCCCCTCTTAGTGGCCGGAAAGGCTTGACCAGAGTTTTAGGACCAGAGTTTTAGGACCGTATATACATGTAAATACAATTGGAGTATTTTCTACTTCTAAATATATAACTTGTGTGGCTTATATTGTGATATGCTGGGGGTTACTAAAATAGCTATATATATATAGGCCTGTTTCATAGCCTTCAATTGGAAATTATATTTATAAGGGTCAGACTGGATTTATACAAGGAAGACAAACGGAAGATCAAGTGAAAAGAACACTTAGGATAATGCGATACAGGAAAATCAACAAAATGCAAGGTAGGAGGGTTAGCATTGGATATATTTAAAGCATTTGACTTGGTGGAATGGGAAACATTAAATATGCTGATTGAACACTTAAGGGCTGGTATTCATTTCAGACATATTATTCAGCAACTGTACTCACAGAATACAGCAAAGTTCTTAGTGAAGGAAGCAAAGCTTAAAATCTTTTAACTCTCTTTAACTACACTTTGAATAGCAGGCGTTTTCTGAGACTGCTATAAAGAGAAGTCCTACAGTATGAAAACAGACAGAG
>JAPFRF010000543.1:0-94911 GCA_029282475.1 Phrynocephalus forsythii | reverse complement strand
AAAAGAGTGAATAAAGAGTATCTTGCTTTTTATGTATAATTAATTAATTATTTCATTATAAAATATTTCTACCCAACCTTTTTCCTTTAAAAAGGACCCGAGGCATCTCAGCCAGTATTGAAAGAGAACTTTTAAAAGTTGCAAACCTCTTCTCTCTTCCCCCACCGCCTCCCCCTTTCCTCTGCATTGCCCTTGGAAAGGCTTCTGGTGAGGGGTGCGTGCGTGTGTTAGTGTGATGGTGTGTATGTGTGTGGGGGGGGGTCCCTATCCCAAACCTGAAGGCCCGTCGACCACCTGCAGCCCCAATTATTATCCCTGCCGATTAAGGGATCCCTTTGGGGGTGGGGGCTCGTCCCAGGTTTTTCTCCGAGGAGACACCCCCCCTCTCCATCCCGCCCCATCGCCCCTGGAGCGGGGGTGGGGTGGGATGACGATGAGGGAACGTGACCCGGACCCCACTTGTCCCCCAAGAAAAGTCTTAAGGAGTCCAGAGGGAAACTCCCCCCCAACCAAGCAACTCCCTTTACCCTCCTCCCCGCCCCGGCAAATGGGGGGAAATGTGCTTTCAGGTTGCACCGACCCTGGGGGGTGAAGTAGGGCTGCAAAGGCGGTAGGAAGAGTGGGTGGGTCGCAGATGGGGTCTAATCATCTGCATCATCACTCCTTCAGCCTCTATGGCAGAGACACAAAAGGAGAAACCCTGCAAATTTGCACTTGTTTATGTGTAATTAATGTTGAGACCAGGAATTAATAAAAACTAACAGATTCAAGTGAACCAAAGTGATGCCATGTTGATTCCTCTGTATGCCCTGTATCTGTACCTTATTGCTTTTTAAGTGAAAATTTGCCCATTAAAGATCCGCCCTTTCTCCCCCACCCCCTTTGCAGGCCGGGTCGGAAGGTTCCTCCCCAGATCCCCACTCATTCTGTCCCCCCCCCTTTTCTCCCTTGAACCTGGGAGGGGGAGGGAAGCTTCTGGAAAAGGGAGAAGGAGAGGAACCCCCCCCCTTGGAAGAATAACACCCTCTGCCTTCCCCCCAAAGGAGAGGGTCCGAGAAAGGTGGTCTCTGAGAGCAGTTACACCACCATATCTTGGGTGTTGTGCAGAATGCTGTGTAATTGGCTGTGTGGGAAAACTAGTGTCTAGGAATCAGTTCCAAAATATTCAGTTGTCCACGATCCTCCATTTTGGATGCGGCGCCACCCCCATTTAAATAGACCACGCCCGACCACGCCCTAAAGCGTGCTCCAGCGGGCGAGAGATTCTCTGGTTAGTACTTGGATGGGAGACCACAGGGCACAGGTGCTGTAGGCACCTGGGAACTGGCAAACCCTCCAGTATTCGGCGGAGGCCGAATCTCCTCGCTGCGCATCCCGCTTTTGTCGCATCCAAATTCGCGTGGCGGAGGCCACTGATTATTTTGAAATATTTTTTTCCATTTATTTTTCCTCCGAAATATCGATGCATCGATATTTCGGGTTGCCCGTTCTTTCGATCCTGATTTCTGCGCTTTCAATATAACATGTATTTGTGGTTGTTTATAGGGGTTACCATGAATCCCGCTGTCTCATGTCTGTTCTTTTTACAGAAATCAACAAACGCCAGGTGTCACTGTTTACCCCTTCCTCCCCCTTCTTTTCCTTATTTACTTCGGCAGCCAAGTGGTGGCGTTTGTGTTGCACCAGAGATGAAAGTTTACTTTCTGGTGGCTACTCGTTGGTTTTCCTTTTTTTTCATTCTTTCCCGGATATCACCAATTAATGCGGGGTGATTTCCGTATCCCAACATGTGCATTTCACCCTTCCAGAAACATTTTTTTAAACTATAACCCTTGGCGCTTCGAATAATGTTCTCTTCAGCAACGGCAGAGGCTCATGCGGACTCAGACTACTGTGCCTCTGAGCGTGCCGAGAGTTTTAAACGATTTTCCTTTTTTGGAACTGGAAAGTTGCACAGTGACTTAAAGTTGCACAGCCTCTGGGCATGGCCAGAGTGTAAATCAAAAAGCATTCTTCCATACACCATTTCGAGAGACCGAGGTGATTACTCCCCACCCCCCCCAAATCTGCACACAGAGCAATCCTCCTGCAAATCCGTCCTCCCGGCTTCAGACTGTGCCTCTGAGCGTGCACAGAGTTTAAAACGGATCTCCTTCTTTAGTACCCATTACGAGTGACGTAAAAGTTTCAAAGCCTCTGGGCATGGCCACAGTGTAAAGCAAAAAGCATTTTTCAGGAACCCATTTCGAGAGAACGCGGTGAGTCATCCCCCAAATAACTATCGAACAGATAGCACCCCTCCTTTGGGTTTCATTCGCCCTTATACACTGTCTCCGCTGAAAAGATCACTGCCTCTGGGCATGGCCAGAGTGTAAAGCAAAAAGCATGAGAGAACGCGGTGATTCTTCCCCCCGCAAATAACCCCGTCAGCACACATAGCAATCCTCCTGCGAAACCTTCTTCCCTGCTACAGACTGTGCCTCTGAGCGTACCCAGAGTTTAGAACGCATCTCCTTTCTTAGAACCCATTGCGAGTGACTGTTGTTCTGGGACCGCATTACACATGTTTCAGGCCCTGGGGTGATTCCTTTTAGCGGCAGGTAGGAAAAAGTTCCGTAGGGCGTGAGGGTAGACCATGGGGTGCCCTCTCACTTGGAATTCTGTCAACATTTAAATCGTTCTCCGATGTACTGTACTGTGTCTCTGAGCATACCCAGACGGCAATTTAAAGCTCATTGCACCCCGCTCCATTTGTAATGACTGCAGTTTAACCCCCCACTTTAAATCCACCCACCAAACCACACACAAAAAAACCATCCCTTGGTCTGACAGTTGTGCCCCGTTGCATCGAAGCCCCGACATCATTTAATAATTCAAGTTAGGGGTGATGTGTTTGCGGTCGTAATGGGGGGACACGTAACACCCCTCCTTCGGGTTTATATCGCCCTTATTCAGTTTCTCAACTTTAAAGTTTCACATCCTCGGGCATGGCAAGAATCTTCACCCCACCAAAAACCCCCTTCAGCACTCCACGCAATCCTCATGCGAAACCGTCTTCTCGGCTCCAGACTGACTGACTGCTGTGACTCCCCCGCCCGTAACCCCCCACACAACTCAGACTGGTGCTCCCTCCCTTGAAAAGAAGTATGACAGTTTTGAAGTGTTATTACAGTACAAGACGTACCGTCTGGGGTTTATATGTAATTGCTTCCTATGTGTCCCTGCCACACAACCAAAAGTACAGGTGCACGTTTGCATTTTTCATCAGATTTTCAATAATTAACCACCACTTCCGATACTGCATGGGTTCTGGAAATGAATAAACAAGTGGCGTCTGAAACCCTGCGTTTTCAAAATACTATTCTCTTCAGCAACGGCTGAGGCTCATGCGGGCTCAGACTATTGTGCCTCTGAGCGTGCCGAGAGTTCTAAACGATTTTCCTTTTTCGGAACTGTGACGTTGCAAAGTTGCACTGCCTCTGGGAATGGCCTGAGTGTAAATCAAAAAGCATTCTTCCATACACCATTTCGAGAGAACGAGGTAAATACTCTCCACCCCCCCTAATCTGCACACAGAGCAATCCTCCTGCAAACTGGCCTCCCGGCTCCAGACTGTGCCTCTGAGCGTGCACAGAGTTTAAAACGGATCTCCTTCTTTAGTACCCAATTCTGTCACCATATAAATATTTCACCGAAGTACGCTACTGTGTCTCTGAGCATACCCCGACTGCGAAAAAAAAGTGCATTGTACCCCGCTCCATTTTTATTGACTGCATTTCCCCTTTAATTCTCTCCCCAAAACAAACAGAAAAAATCCCTTGCTCTGGCAGTTGTGCGCCGATGCATCGCATCGCAGCCAACACATCATTTAATAACCAAATTTAGGGGTGATGTGTATGCGGGCGTAATGGGTGAACACGTACCACCCTCCTTTGGGTTTCATTGGAACAAATAGCACCCCTCCTTTGGGTTTCATTCGTCCTTATACACTGTCTCCGCAGAAAAGATTCACTGCCTCTGGGCATGGGCAGAGTGTGAAGCAAAAAGCATGAGAGAACGCGGTGATTCTTCCCCCCGCAAAAACCCCCGTCAGCACACATATAGCAATCCTCCAGCGAAACCTTCTTCCCCGCTAAAGACTGTGCCTCTGAGCCTGCCCTGGTTTTAAAACGATTCTCCTTTATTTGAACCCATTGCGAGTGACTGTTGTTCATGGACCGCATTACACATGTTTCATGCCCTGGGGTGATTCCTTTTAGCGGCAGGTAGGAAAAAAAACCGTAGGTCGTGAGGGTAGACCATGGGGTGCCCTCTCACTTGGAATTGTGTCTTCATTTAGATCGTTCTCCGATGCACTCTACTGTGTCTCTGAGCATACCCAGAATAGAATTTCAACTTCATTGCACCCAGCTCCATTTTTAATGACTGCAGTTTAACCCCCCCGTGTTAATTCCCCCAAACCGCGCAAATAAAAAACCATCCATTGCTTTGACAGTAGTGGCCATCTGATTGTCAATGGGTACTGAAAGGAATAAACAAGGCCAGAAACTCTGCATTCTCAAAAGCAGTCTCAATTACAGGACGCACCACAGATATCGGGGGTGGGGCAAATTAAGCTACACACAGTAACGGGATAACAGGTTAAAATTTTATTTCACGAAAGGTCAATATTGCTAACACTTTATTAATGTGGAACCAATTCTGTACATAGGGGTCAGCAGTGCTGACAGAACTTCTGACCCCAGGTTAGCCCTCGGGTCTGCTGGAGATGGCAGGTGCTGGGCTTGGTGGAGCCAGTCCATCATCAGCTCCACCCACTGACCTTTCCAACACAATGGACCAATTAGAACTGCTGGGCAAGGCAAATGTTTCCATTGTAAGTCTGCAGCTACTGCAGGATGCCTCAATCTGAAGATATCATTTGCTACTTATTATCTGTGTTGTTCTTAAAATAAACGAGACAAAGAAATGCATTGAAAAGAAGGTATTTATTCATTGCAAACCATGATATGCACCTTACATACAGACTTTTTCATGAGTGGTTCACCAGAAATAACCATCTACATTGAGTGTGATACCGTGGCAAACTGTATCCAAGGCTCCTGGGCCCTGACTCATGCTTTTAACCCCTCCCCCAATTGGTCGGGTTAGTTTCATTTTCCACAGGGCTGCTCGGAGACAGGGCTCCAGTAGTTATAAAACCCAGTAGCACCTTATAGAAAGGTGTGGAGAGGTGGTACAGAGTAGGGTTGTGTGAAGGACTGTTTTCTTGCTAGTTATTTAAATTAGAATTAAAATATATTTGGAGGAAGATGGAACGTGGTGGTAGGGGCCGATACTGGACGGAGGCAGAGGTCACGGCTTTATTGGACATATTGATTCAACACAGACTTGGTCCTGTGTTGTTTCATATGCTTCCTAGAAGGAATGAGGCGGCCTTTAGGCTTGCCTCTCGAGAGCTAGCCAGGCTGAACTACCAGAGGACCTCAAAGCAAATTCGATCAAAATTTAAAACTCTTCGCCAGAACTTTAATAGGTGCTTGTACTATTTTGGGGAGCACGCAGAAGAAAGGCAACAAGCTGCCTACTGGAACCAGTTGCTCCAGTTATGGATTATGGCAGACCGCCCTGACCCAGCTCATCTTTCCCTGCGGGTGAGTAAAATCGGGGATTGTTATTAAAATAGAACATTATTAAAAGGGCTGCAATTAGTTCTGAAGATTGGTAGCTAGGTAGGGTTCTGGCCATGACTCTCTTTGGTCTGATTTAAGCATGCGGCCTAAAGAGACTGATTCACACAGATATGAGGGTCTGTCAGGATTACAAGCTGTGGGTTAATGCCAAGCAAATCGACATTGGTGTTATTTATTCCTACAGGCGCAGGACCTGCTAGGCGTGTAGGCCACAGGAGGGGTCAACCACGTCAGCAGCAGGAGCCAGAACAACGTTTGGACTTGGAGCTGCAGCCTAGGGAGGACCAGCAGCAAGATAATGAAAGGGGGCAAGCCTTACATGAGCTCCAGGACAATGAGGGCGGTGAAGGTGAGAAGCAGGGAGTGCTCTAAGAGTGACCATCTACGCGTTCTATTATTTAAAAAAAACCCATCTGTGGAACAATTCCACATTTAGATTTCCTCTCCATCCCAATAGAAATTGTTCCAGAACAACCTGTGGACATTATGAGGCAAGCGGTGCCCCGAGGGGAAATGGAACAATGGATTGCTGTTTTGCAAGAGGTTGTTGCCAGAGGTATATTTTTTAGGCAATTAAAATTATCAACAGCAAACCCCTTGCCCCCTATTTGGAGAAAGAAATGCCCTTTGATTTGATTTAACCTTTGCAGTAATGACACTGCAATGTACATATTTAATCGCTCCTGTAACTACAGCAGGACTGCCTGCTGTTACTGGGATTTATCTGATGAGCAAACTCAAGGAAAGGAACAACTGAGGATTTAATAACTGATTTGCTTTTCCATTTGATTTCTTGCAGTTGGGGTACTGGAACAACATGTGCTGCCTGCGGGAGGGGCACGTCCACCACAGAGAAGGAGGAGGAGGAGGAGATAAAAAATCATTGTATGACTTTTGATTAACATGTACTTCTGCAGGGTTTCTCCAATTGCATTTAAACTGGGAAAAGTTCTCCCAGTTACTCTTAAAAACTTTTTTTAGCACTGATTTAAAATATTACTAATTTTTTAAAATATGTTCTGATTCTGCTCAAAGAGCAGCATTGGTATGTTTACACTAAGTCATTTCTTTCAATGTAAATGTGTTTACATGTTGTAAGTTGGGTTCTTCTGAAGCCTTATTATTCCTTTTAGGAACTACTGGTTATTAGATAACTATTGTTGAGATGCAGCATATTAAACTGCTAAAGCAGAGAGCTGTTTCCTTCTGTGTTGAACAATGTTTTCTATGTAATGCTCAATGAGCAATTTTTCTTTGTACTAAAAACATGTTATTTAAAATGGGGTTCCATGGAACAATTAAAAAAATAGAACTTTCCTGTTCACAACAATTGCTGTTACCACCATAGCCAGAAGTTTATAATTTTCTGATATTGCTAAAAGTTATTGTTTCTGGCATTTGCAAGGAATGCTTTAAAAACTGGAACTGAGGCCTCATTTTTCCTCTCAGCACTAAAACCCCACATTAAAAATCTATCCATCCATTTAAAAGTTTTGGTTACAGCATTTAAAGAAATTATTATTTTGAGGATAGGATCGATCTTATAGTACTTGAAAATGGTGGTTCCTTAAGGTTTGGGTAAGAACATTAAAATAAACAGTAATTTCTGTATTTGAAATATTTTATCTAGTGTTTAAAAATGTCTATGATTAAAATGTTAGATATGAAAAGCAAGACAAATGTAAAGTATGTATTGCAGTATACCAAGCTGCACTAAAGAAATCTATCTTTTGCACGCTGTCATTATTTATCTTTAAAAACTTTTTTTTGAGTTGTTTAAAAAATAATTTAAGATTAAAACCATTCTAGTATTGCCCCCAACGACTCTTTTCTTTTCGGGCGGATGCTTTAAAATTAAGTTATTGTGGAGAACGTTGTGCTTGAATACCAATGAAAATAAAACATTACAGTGAAACAAACCTTAAATTTGAGTTCATATGGTGTTTTCTAATTGTGTTTCTGATAAATGTGCAAGAACTTAATACAAATTAGAAAAATTCATTGCACAAAAGGATAGATAATTTTCGTAATGCCGCTGGTGGGCCAAGTATCACAAACAAATACCCTGGTCAGTTAACTATGGGGAATAAATTTTTTTTTTGATTCTTCTCCTTTTCTGTGGTGTTTTCAAAAAGGGCTGAGAATCATCAACTGAATCTTCATTTTTAACAATAAGGTAAGGGGAACGTTCATTCTCTCCTTGACCCAAAGAGACCAGCCCCTTGTGTTTTGGTTTCTCCTTTCCTGGGATCCTAACTGACACTTTGGCATTCCTGATGGCATTCCTAGCAAGCACACTCCCAGTGGCATCTCGCACACTACTTTTGCAGTGCTCTGTCCACTAAGTAGCGAAATCGACCCCTCATCATCACTGTCTTCATCACAACTGTCACCAGTATCAGCACGGTTACTAATGTCACCCTCAGAGTCGCTTACGCCATCATTTGGACCGAGATTGTAGTCCCTAGAAGTAGACAAACTAGAGGTTTGAGTACTTGTCCGCACGTTATTGGTCTTGCTAGCTGCTTTTTGTGTAGAACCCCTGATGGTGTTTCAGTGAGATAATCTGTGAGTCTCTGTAGGCATGTGTTAGCAACCCTAAGGCTATTAATTATCTCCTTTTGAAAGAGTATGTCCACCTCGTCCCTCTTATCTATTTTTAACTCCTTTCGCTCGCCTGAGTCCTTTACCCACTCCACAAATCCAGATAAGGTGTTATCCAGCCTCGCAGCAGAAGTGGTTCTTTGTTTCCTTTTCCGGATTAAGGCCAGCCTTGTAGCAGGATCAAGTGTTGCCTCATGGTTTGTTGTTTCATACAATCCTGAATTAGTGAACAATAAAAGGAATATTA
The DNA here is from genome assembly GCA_029282475.1 of Phrynocephalus forsythii. NCBI lineage: Eukaryota > Metazoa > Chordata > Lepidosauria > Squamata > Agamidae > Phrynocephalus > Phrynocephalus forsythii. Next base: position 86,367 of record JAPFRF010000543.1, on the reverse strand, counting down.
TGCTGTCTATTACATGAGAGGGAAATTTCATGTGGATAATTTGGTCAAAATTATTACACCAAGTAATAATTTAAGGAACATACTACTTTAAACAGGTATTAATACTTTGACCGCATTACACACTCTTAATAATCACCTAGACTTAAACGTAGTCCTAAAAAGTGATATACAGGTTATATTAATAATAATTACCCACAAATCCATTTTACAGATCCAAAAATTATACTAAGGACCATACCCAATCGAACCCTGTTTCACCCTCAGTAAAATCATAAAGCACCATCAGAAGATTACTCACTTTTGTTGAGGCCCCTTTCTGCAACAGTGGGAGGTGTGCTCTGTGAAGACGAACACCCAGACGTGGATGGCTCGCACCCATCAGTAGATTGAGTACCTAGGAAGAAGCATTAGATTCATTTTCTATAAATTAATATTGCCTCTGTCGGTTTCCCGCCTATGAACCCAGGCAAGGGTGGTGCTGTTACTCTAGTAGTGCCCCAGACAATAGCATTTTACATGACAACGGTGCGGATTTCTTTTTCTCTGGAAAGTTACATACCAGCAAAAGAAGTGTCGGAGGGCCCGAAGCTGTGGTTATCGTAGTCTGCGTCCTCGAATAGAATCAACGTGGCGGCATTTTCTGTAACGCCCCGCATAGCCTCCATTGCTAAAAGTGGAAAGAGGAGCAAATGGAAATGAAAAAATTTGTTAATGTTCTCCACATGGCTGGTTCACATACTGCAAGCGCCATGCTTTGGCGCTTGTCGAGAAGTGATTACGATTTTCCGTTTTATTCTTAAATCTTGAATCTGATTGGTTTTCTTACTTATAGGCACGCCCTTTCCCATTACTTCCTTCCCGTGTTGAAATGAGGGATGTTTGTAGAGCGCAGTTGAGCGCAGGGTGAACTGAAAAGTTTTAATTAAAGTTGTACTGCCTGTTCTTTGCGATTCCAACACATTTCAGCTAACCTAATGCTGCCAAAAAGTAACACAACCCGTAAACACACCTCACCAAACCGCGATGATGTTGTTTTCTTCATTGAAAAACCCAATTTTTTTTTCAATTTTTTTAAATATCTGGCAAGCAACAACAATAATACCTCTTACCTAACACCATTATATTAAAAATAAATATGTCATCGAATGTAAAATGAACAATAGGAATGCTTTAAATAGTACGTTTTGATGTTTTCCCGTAATTTTTTGGACACATAACTGTGAAACCATATGTGTCCACAGACTACACACATGTATATATGTGTCCTCAGACTACACACATGTATTGACTCGATGAAAAGCCCACATGTGGCATTAAAAAAATTTTATGTATTAAATGAAAGTTTTTCATAAAAAAATTTATAATACTTTCCCGTATGTTAAACGAGATATTCTTTAAAGGTAATAGATCGTTACCTAGAGCAATTTTTTTTAAATTTTGAAACCATGAGAATTAATGGGAATCATATGGAACCGCAATGGAATATAATTGCTTCTACATAATTACGGAGCAGCTATCGACGATCGCTTTATCCAGAGTATTTTTAATAAATATTTACTTGAAATATATACTTACAATATATATTTCAAGTAATATACTTTAAATTAATTTTTTAGATTTTTCAAACATATTATATATAAATTATTTCCCAGTGTTCATTAACATGATTGCTTTTTTAAGAATTTAATATCCATCGGAAGTTCGATGTTCTCCTGGAGGTTAAAATAAATAATTTATTGAAAGGGGCTATGCTTATAACCCCAACCTTTTGGTCCTGATTAATGACGCCCTACTTTTATTTGAGGCTATCCTTCGACATATCGATGGCTAAAAACAGTTATTAATTGCTGTTTTCAAACAATGTGTTTTTAAATGATAACGATGTATTCCTTTGGAATTTATTATTTCCGTATGAGATTAATCGCTTCCCGGGACGGAAAACCGACACGACGGTACATCGAAGCATGCATTCTTCTATGAAGAACCGAATAATGGCTTAGGCGAAATAACTGGCTGTGGTTAAAACATTATTTTGGTAACTCACCCGTGCCAGCAGCAGAATCACTTTCGTGGTCCGTAGAGGATGGATTGATGTGTCGGTGCGGAAAATGTTTGCCATCTCGTCATACCAAACAAATTTCGAACGTCCTGAGCCTGATGTGTTGTTATGAATCACTGCCTGCTTGTAAAGCTTCCTTAGTGATTTTGTTTTTGTTCTGCATTCGGATGCAGAACGATTGAAACCAAGTTTTCCAAGTTCAAGAAATCACCTCAAAAATCTCAATATTTCTTTTTAGAGAAGATAATGCATATTTTATCTCTGCCTCTCCCCATACCTTAATTAATGCTGAGGTCTCCTCATTCCCCCAGATAATGCCTCTCTTAATTTTGGTTTGAACTGGAGTTCCCTGACTGCTTTCCGATGTGTCTTCAGTATCCATTTTCAAATCTCAGCGCTAGAAATTCTCTAGCAATACTGACCAGTAAATGATGTTCCCTTAAGACAACCCAGTACATAGACTTCCTGTCCCCTCCCCCGGAACATCAATCTGCATGTCAAGGGAAAGGTGCTGGCATCCCATGCAAAGGAATGCTGGCTGGTAATGGTGATACCCCTTCACCTAGAGCTGTAAAGAACATGAGTGATTGTATTGTTTTATCAAAAACACGTTCATGATATCATTGGACCCATGTGTCACTCCTGATAGCAGCTGTCTTTAACATATTACTTTTCTCTGTATTCCAGATCTACAATATACACGAAGTTCTGGCTCAGAGGAAAGTTTCCTAGTTAAGAGTTGTGTTGTCTGTAATGTTTTTTCCTTTCCCCCCCCAAACACTACTGACTTATCTGCATATCAAGAGGAAGGTGTAGACTACCCCGGAGTTTAATTGTTGGCTTGTAAATCGCTAGTGGCCCTTTCTCAGCCCTGGTTTTTCACTCTGCTGTGAGACAGTTTTGAATAACAGCTTTCCTTATTCCAAGTCCAATATAACCACAAATACTTTTCCTAATTTAAAAAGAAAGTTTTTGGTCCCCATGATCTTTTACCATATAAAAATGAGGTTCGCAAGGGACAATCTGTTGGACGTAAAACAATGGGTGTTTAACAGTTCTGTTAGGTATAGCTTGAAGTGGATAAGCATTTTATAGTGAGTATTGTAATTTCTGATTTCGACCCTATGTCAAGCTTTAACAGCATGGAAAATGAACGGAAATACTTGTTGCCGCAGAAATGGCGTTTGAGTGCCCTGTGAAGGTTGCAAGGATCTGCTTCCAACGGAAAGCAAGCCATGAGAGCAGTCCCCTTGCTGAAATGCGATTTGCTATACTAGACATCTGCTGTTTTCTTTAACAATAGATGTTATCATTCTAGTCTGATTACTTACTTCCTGGTGTGGGACCTCTGCAGGGCACAACCATAAAATCAGGAGTTATTTGATTGAATGCCTGATGCTCTTGTCGGTTTTACAGAGGTTTCAGATGGGATAGCAAATAAAGTGCTGTAGGCCATGTGTTATATATACAGCACTGACTCATTACTTAAAGGGGCTTTTTTTTTACTTAAAGTAAACAACTCAGCATGCCCACATTGCATTTTCAAAGAGAGTGCTATTTTTTGTCTCAGCTGAAGCATCATTTCCCTGCTAAGCAACCATCCTGATTAATGAAGCTCAGAAGACAAAGATCATGTGGTTAATACGAGAAAATGTCCTGTCATGAAGATGATATAATCAATGACAACTGAACCATTGCTGCATTCAGTTATTTATTGTTACTAGAAATGTTTTTTGGTTACAGCACGGCACAGGCAAATGAAGAAGACCCCATAACTGCACCCCAACACCATATATCATCCGGCCCAATAGAAGGCTGTGACCACTGAGAGTCTCATTGCAAGTTACTGTGTATGTTATTACCCTAAAAGGGGTTGTAAGAATTGTAATCAGTATGCTCCTTGTATCAGGACGCAACTGGCAGCATAAGTGGAATCTCGGTATTGACAAGTTCCACACTGAGTAACTTAGAATATGTTTTTACTTTACGGTTAAAAGACTTGTTGAACTCAGTTTTCTTACAAGTCACTTAACATGGGTTTGTAAATACTCTGCAATGGCATTGCGCACTGCTTCTGCCTCTGCACGGGCAGTTCCCGATCTGTTGTCATATGTTTCCGAAATTTCCTGGGAATCAGCCTGGGAACTTTGCTGCTGATCCTCATTAGGAATTTCATGCTTTTCCCGCTCACAAATGTTATGTAGAATCACGGAAGCAGCAACTATTGAGTTGATGTTTTCAATGTGTGCTTCTATTCTGACAGATAAGCGCCTGAATCTTGCCTTCAAGCGCCCAAATGCTCTTTCAACGACGCATCTCGATCGATTAAAAATCCTATTGTAGTGACGCTCCCTGTCAGTTCTTGGTATAGCGAAAGGCTTCATCAGCCACTTACACAATGGATACGCACCATCCCCTAATATTATGGGTGGAATCGACACCCCTGCATAGGTGAACATCGGGCTGCCGGGAATTAGTGTCCCTTCCTCCATCTTACTGAAGAGAGACGATGACCTAAAAACATGAGCATCATGGTTCACACCAGAATGCCCGGTCAACATCGAAAAAAAAAAATTCCGTCACCATCGCAAGCAGCCTGCAGTAGAACTGAATGGAAAGACTTCCTATTAAAGTAAGCAGGACCCTGCAATTTAGGCGGGCATATCGGAATGTGTGTTCCATCAATACATCCAATTGTATGCGGAAATCCGAATATTTTCATTGATGACGCTATCTGTTGGAAAAGAAAGCACAAGAAATAGTCATTGTCCCACAAATGAATGGAAGCTTCACAACATTAATGTAGAATACCTGGAACAGCAGTGCGTGATGTCGCATTGCATGAACAGCAATTGGACAGATTGCTCCAGGTTCCTGCCCAACGCCCATCAAAAGGCTTCCTGGACTGACCCCATCAGTTAAATAATCAGTTGCTTTGCTTTGCAATATCCCCTCTATGAGAGCGCTTTAACCTAGGTCTTGATTTTTGTGGGTGCAAGATGCGCTTTCCAGTACCTACCTAACCCATTACCTTAATATTGTATGCATCATACATCCCCCCCCCTCAATCGCTCCTTCCCGATAGTAAACATTCCCATAGACGGCATCCTGGTCTGACCACACCACCCGTATGTGGCATGGAGAAACGTTGAACAACATTGTGATGAGTGGGAAAATTACAGCACTACTTGGAGGCCGTTTTTCCCACCTCAAGGTGACTGCACTCCAACGTTGATAAGTGATTTTGTGGGATGGAGAAGGGGTACCCAGTATGCACCATTGTCATCAATGAGGTTCTTCTAATAGTCTACGGCAGAACACTTGTACTAATCCTAGAAACGTAATGCCAGCTGTTACATACGAACCCGCATGAAAACACCCACCTTAGTGAATTCTGATAGGCGAACCTCTTCCTTGAGAAGGACGTGTTCCATTGCAAGACACACCTCGATGACTATACTAGCTACAGTAGAACTTCCTTTCTGGAATACCAGGGCGATGGTTCTGTAGCAAGAACGGCTGGCCAAGTAGTACACACCAATGGCTACTCGTTCTTCGACTGGAACCGCTGACCGCATTACTGTGTCCCTCCGCATTAGATATGGTCGCAGCTTTTCGCGACCCCAAAAAGTGTCCGCCTTGTCATTCTGAAGTTCTCCAACCATTGTCTGTCGTCCCACAGCTGAAGAACCTTGTCGTTAAACCACTGAGAACGCCCAGGGTAGCACCAGAATAGTTTCTGCCTAGGCGACGTTAGTATCCACTGGGAAATGACCCTTATCAAAATGTTGCAACCAACCATAGTTTCCTCAACAAATGCCTGCGCCGAATTAACCGCTTTCTGCTAAAGAAGCATAACGTAGCTATACCGTCTATCAACTTACAATAACTGCGCAGCAGTGCAACAAAATATGGGATCCTCCGCTTGAATTTCTTTAGCCGCACTCAGAACGCGAGGGAGCCATTGTAGCATGAAATTGATAACGGAGGCGGAAGTTCCTCCGACACTGCTCTAGGGATTTTGGAAGGGAGAACTCGAATGTCCTTGGAGGAGCCATGGGACATACAAAAGATATGTTGTGTGCTGGTCCACCTAGTGCCCATGACGGAGAACAACATTTTTTTCACACAGCCAATGGACGGAGCAATACAAATCGCAACTAGAAAACAAATGTTGATAAAATTATTCCGCTCTGCAGAGAATGACAGGCGGGTATCGATGCATCGATACGCACTGGTTTATATTTTTTTAAAAAAATTAAGAAGAAACCGCTAGGCTTCTCAATGCGAACGGAGCACGTGAAGTAGTACTGGATTCGAACGTAAACATCATCGCCCGGTGAGGACACGAAAAGAGCAGCCGCCGCCGCCGCCGCCGCCAGAGAGAGAGAGAGGCGTGGGCTCTGCCAATGGGCCAACTGCGCTGCCCCCCCCAGGGCGCCTTCCACCCCCTCCGCCGGCACCAGGCCCGACGGGGCTGATCCTCAGAGGCACCCTCGGGGGAGCCTCGGCTCTCTTGCGCTGCAGGGCTCGGGCTCACGGGTGGTGTGGGAGGGGATGAGGTGCAGTTGTGGGGAGGGGGAAGAAAAAGAGAGACGGAAAGGGGGAAGGAAAAGAGACGAGCGGGCATCCCTGGGGAAGCTTTGCCTAGCCAAGCCCAGCGGGCTGACCTAGCCCTCCTCCTCCTCCTCCTCCTCCTCCTCCTCCATTGCCTGCTTGCATCTTCCGTAAAGAGCCCCAGAGACTGCCTGCACCCATGTTGGACAGGGAGGGGGGAGGGGGAGTGGTGATGGAAATTTGTTATACGAGCTGTACGTTATACAAGGGTCCACTGTTTGCAGGGGGGGGCAGGAAAGGGGGTTGGGGTGGGACCCCATGGGCTGGGCCTGTGTTGCTTTTGAGAGGGGGGGGCAGGCGGGAGAGAAGCCCTCTGTGCATGTGCAGAGAAGCAGGAGTCCCTGGGGTTCCTCCAAGGCATTCCCCGCTGCCCAGTCTCACCTCCTCCCTTAACAGAGAATGAACAAGGAGGAGAAACCTCACTCTTGTCTGGGTCTGGACCCCTCCCCCCCTCCCGGGATAAAGTGGGAAGAAAGTAAAAGGCGGAACTTGACGTAACTCCCTGATTTCATATGATTTTTACATGGGATCTTTCCCAAATCACCATCAAATCACAAATCCCATTCATGGCCAACTATTGCACAAGAATAATCACGTATCCTCCAGCGCATGGCTCGGCGGTGGCGCAAAAACATGGTTCCATCGCACGGAACCATCTGATTTCATATGATTTTTACATTCGATCATGATAAATCCACTATCATATACAGAGCCCATTTCAGCCCACAGATTGCACAACAAAAATCATGGGTCCATCAGCGCATGGCTCCACAGTGGCGCAAAAACATGGTTCCAAGGCACGGAACCACACGGAACTCCTTGATTTTTACCCAGGATCAACTCCAAACCAGTATCGCATCCTAGGCCCCATCCATACACACAGACTGCACACCCAAAATCAGGCGTCCGTCAGCGCATGCCTCCACAGTGGCGCAAAAACATGGTTCCAAGGCACGGAACCACACGGAACTACCTGATTTTTACCCACGATCAACTCCAAACCACTATCACATCCTAGGCCCCATCCATACACACAGACTGCACACCCGAAATCAGGCGTCCGTCAGCGCGCATGGCTCTGCAGTGGCGCAAAAACTATGGTCTCTAAGGCACGGAACCACACGGAACTCCCTGATTTTTACCCAGGATCAACTCCAAAACACTATCACATCCTAGGCCCCATCCATACACACAGACTGCACACCCAAATCAGGCATCCATCAGCGCATGGCTCCACAGCAGACGGCAAAAATCAGGGTCTGGGTAAAGGCAAAATATGGAACTTGGCGGAACTTGGGAACTCCTGATTTTTACCCAGGATCAACTCCAAAACACTATCACATCCTAGGCCCCATCCATACACACAGACTGCACACCCAAAATCAGGCATCCGTCAGCGCATGGCTCTGCAGTGGCGCAAAAATATGGTTCCAAGGCACGGAACCACACAGAACTACCTGATTTTTACCCAGGATCAACTCCAAAACACTATCACATCCTAGGCCCCATCCATACACACAGACTGCACATCTGAAATCAGGCGTCCGTCAGCACATGGCTCTGCAGTGGCGCAAAAACATGGTTCCAAGGCACGGAACCACACGGAACTCCTGATTTTTACCCAGGATCAACTCCAAAACACTATCACATCCTAGGCCCCATCCATACACACAGACTGCACACCCAAAATCAGGCGTCTGTCAGCGCATGGCTCTGCAGTGGCGCAAAATATGGTTCCAAGGCACACGGAACCACACGGAACTCCTGATTTTTACCCAGGATCAACTCCAAAACACTATCACATCCTAGGCCCCATCCATACACACAGACTGCACACCCGAAATCAGGGGTCCGTCAGGCGCATGGCTCCACAGCGGCGCAAAAATCTGGGTAAAAGGCGGAACTTGGACGGAACTCCTGATTTTTACCCAGGATCAACTCCAAAACACTATCACATCCTAGGCCCCATCCATACACACAAATCAGACACAAAGACTGCACAAAACACTATCACATCTGGGCCCCATCCATACACACAACTGCACAAATCAGGCGTCCGTGGCTCTGCAGTGGCGCAAAATCAAGGCACAAAACAACTCCCTGATTTTTACAGGATCAACTCCAAAACACTATCACATCCTAGGCCCCATCCATACACACAGACTGCACACCCAAATCAGGCGTCCGTCAGCGCATGGCTCTGCAGTGGCGCAAAAATATGGTTCCAAGGCACATGGTTCCAAGGCACGGAACCACATCCATAACTACTGCATGATTTTTACCCAGGATCAACTCCAAAACACTATCATCATCCTAGGCCCCATCCATACACACAGACTGCACACCCAAAATCAGGCAACTCCAAAACACTATCACATCCTGTCAGCGCATGGCTCTGCAGTGGCAGCAAAAATATGGTTCCAAGGCACGGAACCACATGGAACTCCCTGATTTTTACCCAGGATCAACTCCAAAACACTATCACATCCTAGGCCCCATCCATACACACAGACTGCACACCCAAAATCAGGCGTCCGTCAGCGCATGGCTCTGCAGTGGCGCAAAAATCAACTATGGTTCCAAGGCACGGAACCACACGGAACTCCCTGATTTTTACCCAGGATCAACTCCAAAACACTATCACATCCTAGGCCCCATCCATACACACAGACTGCACACCCGAAATCAGGGGTCCGTCAGCGCATGGCTCCACAGCAGCGCAAAAACGGGTCTGGGTAAAAGGCGGAACTTGACGGAACTCCCTGATTTTTACCCAGGATCAACTCCAAAACACTATCACATCCTAGGCCCCATCCATACACACAGACTGCACATCCGAAACCAGGCGTCCGTCAGCGCATGGCTCTGCAGTGGCGCAAAAACGGGTCTGGGTAAAAGGCGGAACTTGAGGGAACTCCCTGATTTTTACCCAGGATCAACTCCAAAACACTATCACATCCTAGGCCCCATCCATACACACAGACTGCACACCCAAAATCAGGCATCCGTCAGCGCATGGCTCTGCAGTGGCGCAAAAATATGGTTCCAAGGCACGGAACCACACGGAACTACCTGATTTTTACCCAGGATCAACTCCAAAACACTATCACATCCTAGGCCCCATCCATACACACAGACTGCACATCTGAAATCAGGCGTCCGTCAGCACATGGCTCTGCAGTGTCGCAAAAACATGGTTCCAAGGCACGGAACCACACGGAACTCCCTGATTTTTACCCAGGATCAACTCCAAAACACTATCACGTCCTAGGCCCCATCCATACACACAGACTGCACACCCAAAATCAGGCGTCTGTCAGCGCATGGCTCTGCAGTGGCGCAAAAATATGGTTCCAAGGCACGGAACCACACGGAACTCCCTGATTTTTACCCAGGATCAACTCCAAAACACTATCACATCCTAGGCCCCATCCATACACACAGACTGCACACCCGAAATCATGGGTCCGTCGATTTTTACGCATGGCTCCACAGCACACAGACGCAAAAAGGCGTCTGGTCTGGGTAAAAGGCGGAACTTGACGGAACTCCCTGATTTTTACCCAGGATCAACTCCAAACCACTATCACATCCTAGGCCCCATCCATACACAAAGACTGCACACCCGAAATCAGGCGTCCGTCAGCGCATGGCCCTGCAGTGGCGCAAAAACATGGTTCCAAGGCACGGAACCACACGGAACTACATGATTTTTACCCAGGATCAACTCCAAAACACTATCACATCCTAGGCCCCATCCATACACACAGACTGCACACCCGAAATCAGGCGTCTGTCAGCGCATGGCTCTGCAGTGGCGCAAAAATATGGTTCCAAGGCACGGAACCACATGGAACTCCCTGATTTTTACCCAGGATCAACTCCAAAACACTATCACATCCTAGGCCCCATCCATACACACAGACTGCACATCTGAAATCAGGCGTCCGTCAGCACATGGCTCTGCAGTGTCGCAAAAACATGGTTCCAAGGCACGGAACCACACGGAACTCCCTGATTTTTACCCAGGATCAACTCCAAAACACTATCACGTCCTAGGCCCCATCCATACACACAGACTGCACACCCAAAATCAGGCGTCTGTCAGCGCATGGCTCTGCAGTGGCGCAAAAATATGGTTCCAAGGCACGGAACCACACGGAACTCCCTGATTTTTACCCAGGATCAACTCCAAAACACTATCACATCCTAGGCCCCATCCATACACATAGACTGCACACCCGAAATCAGGGGTCCGTCAGCGCATGGCTCCACAGCAGCGCAAAAACGGGTCTGGGTAAAAGGCGGAACTTGACGGAACTCCCTGATTTTTACCAAGGATTAACTCCAAAACACTATCACATCCTACGCCCCATCCATACACACAGACTGCACATCCAAAACCAGGCGTCCGTCAGCGCATGGCTCTGCAGTGGCGCAAAAACATGGTTCCAAGGCAGAACCACACGGAAACCACACGGAACTCCCTGATTTTTACCCAGGATCAACTCCAAAACACTATCATGTCCTAGGCCCCATCCATACACAAAGACTGCACACCCGAAATCAGGGGTCCATCAGCGCCTGGCTCCGCAGTGGCGCATAAACATGGTTCCAAGGCACGGAACCACACGGAAATGCAGGTTACTTACCTGTAAGTTAAGTTCTTCGAGTGGACCTCTGTAAATAGACACAATGGGTCTTCGTGCCTGCGTGCTTGAGTTCCCATTCGTTCCAAGCTTAAGGCTTACAAGCCCCTCCCCTCCATGTGCATGCTCACCCATCTGCCGCCTTGCTGACTCAGTTCCCCCCTGGTCCGCCGCTGACCCTTTGAGAGTACAACGAGCCATGACGGAGAGAAGTGAAGCGGGTAGGTGGTGTGTATTCACTGAGGTCCACTCGAAGAACTTAACTTACAGGTAAGTAACCTGCATTTCTTCTTCGTGGACTCTGTGAATCCACACATAGCGTGACTGGCAAGCTGACTTACCAGTGGAGGGTAGTCATGGTAGCACAGTTGTCAAAACTGCTTTGCCAAATGCGGCTGATCTCTGCATCCTGACATCTAGCTTGTAGTGCCTCAGGAACGTAGATGGTCGAGACCAGGTAGCCGCTTTGCATATGTCTTCCAGGGGCACTCCTTTTAGGAAAGCCGTGGAGGAGGCTACTACTCTTGTAGAGCATGCCTGAGGCATGACAGGTAGGGAGACATGCGCAGTGGTGTAAGCCATTTTGATAGTTGTAACAATCCATCTGGAGATGGATTGAGGGGAAACCTGATGACCTCGAGATGGTGCTGAGGTCCTGATAAAGAGCTTGTGTGTCTTTCTAACGGAAGCTGTTCTGGAAGTATAAGAGGAGAGCTCTTTTGACGTCGAGGGAGCGAAGCTTTCTCTCGAGGTGAGTACTTGGGTTTGGGAAGAAGGTCGGTAGAATAAGTGGCTGAGACACGTGGAAGGATGACACTATCTTCGGTAAGAAAGAGATGTCCGGCCGAAGTTCCACTCTGTCATGATGGAATTTGAGGAACTGTGGGTCCGCTCTGAGCGCAGCGAGTTCTGAAGCTCATCTGGCTGATGTGATTGCCACTAGAAAAGCTGTTTTTAAGGTAAGTAAGTACAGAGACGTGGTCGCCATAGGTTCAGGTAGTTAGACAGTTCAGTACCAGGAAGAGAGACCATTGTGGTGTCAGGGCTCTATGTTGTGGACTTAGGCTAGCGATGCCTCGTAGGAACCTCTTAAGTTTAGGATGAATAAACAAGGCTGCCGCCTCCGAATCAGGTGGTTGATGTGCACTACGGCTGCAGTGTAGACTCTTAAGGTAGATAAGGATAGTCCTCTGTTGAAGAGCAAGAGGAGGAATTCTAGGAGGACCTGAATGTTAGTTGGACTCGAGGGTTGAGAGTTGGCTCAAGTGAAATATAGGAAGGACGCACACTTATGTGCATATAGTGTATTTGTAGACTTCTTCCTGGAGCTTGTGTGTGCATCTGTAATTGTTAGCAGATGTACCATGCCGTCAGGTGGAGAGTCAGGACGTCTGGGTGTCTGACTTGGCCCTGGTGTTGTGTCAGGAGATCAGGCGTTGATGTCAGCCTGATAGAGTCGATCGCCATTGTTTGTAAGACTTGAAACCACCACGGGGCCAGCAGTATGACATGGGCTCAGTGGTGCCTGATCTTCATCAGCATTCTCTGGATGAGTGGTATTGGTGGGAACGCGTAGAGAAGACCCGGGGGCCAGCTGGTGGCAAAGGCATCTCCCTGTGAGTGTTTGCCTATTCCTTCTCTGGAGCAGTACAAGCTGCATTTGGTATTGGCTTGAGATGCAAATAGATCCATGGTTGGGGTGGCCCACCTTGTGCAGAGGATCTGAAACGCTGTCTCTGAGAGGCTCCACTCGTGGTTGTCGGGATGAGGCAGCTCAGTTCATCTGCCGCCACATTGTTGCATGATGCAATATGTATGGCTATTGGGTGAATGCCCTTGGCTATGCACCATCTCCAAAGTTTGAGGGTGAGGTGCAGTAGAGATTTCGAGTGAGTTCCTCCTTGCTTGTTCAAGTAATAAAGTGCTGTAGTATTGTCTGTTATTACTTGGACCGTCTTGTGTGCAAGGAGGAGTTCAAATGCCTTGAGGGCTTTGAAAATGGCAAGGAGTTCTAGGTAGTTGATATGATGGGCTTGCTCCTTGAGTGTCCACCTGTGATGGAGCGAGAGGTGGTTGCAGGTGGCACCCCATCCCGTCGTACTGGCATCTGTGGTTACCTGGATGGACGGGTAATGCTGTTTGAAGGGCCTTCCCGTTCTTAGATCGCGGGAGGACTTCCACCACCTTAGGCTGGTGAGGAGGGCGGAGGTGACTCTGAGCCGTTTGGAGGGGTTGTCGCGGTGAGGTCAAAACTGGGCTAGAAGCCATGAGGTCTCATGCAGAGTCTGGCGTGTGGAATGATAGCTGTAGTTGAGGCCATCAGGCCTAGTAAGCGTTGGGCCTGATGTGCAGATACCTTTGTGGAGTCCAGAAAGGGGCCTAGGATGTGATACTGGTTTGGAGCTGCTCCTGGGTAAAAATCAGGTAGTTCCGTGTGGTTCCATGCCTTGGAACCATATTTTTGAACCACTGCAGGGCCATGCGCTGACGGATCCCTGATTTCGGGTGTGCAGTCTTTGTGTATGGATGGGGCCTAGGATGTGATAGTGGTTTGGAGTTGATCCCGGGTAAAAATCAGGTAGTTCCGTGTGGTTCCGTGCCTTGGAACCATATTTTTGCGCCACTGCAGAGCCATGCGCTGACGGACGCCTGATTTCGGATGTGCAGTCTGTGTGTATGGATGGGGCCTAGGATGTGATAGTGTTTTGGAGTTGATCCTGGGTAAAAATCAGGGAGTTCTGTGTGGTTCCGTGCCTTGGAACCATATTTTTGCGCCGCTGCAGAGCCATGCGCTGACGGACGCCTGATTTCGGATGTGCAGTCTGTGTGTATGGATGGGGCCTAGGATGTGATAGTGTTTTGGAGTTGATCCTGGGTAAAAATCAGGGAGTTCCGTCAAGTTCCGCCTTTTACCCAGACCCGTTTTTGCGCCGCTGTGGAGCCATGCGCCGACGGACCCCTGATTTCGGGTGTGCAGTCTGTGTGTATGGATGGGGCCTAGGATGTGATAGTGTTTTGGAGTTGATCCTGGGTAAAAATCAGGGAGTTCCGTCAAGTTCCGTGCCATGGAACCATATTTTTGCGCCACTGCAGAGCCATGCGCTGATGGACGCCTGATTTCGGATGTGCAGTCTGTGTGTATGGATGGGGCCTAGGATGTGATAGTGTTTTGGAGTTGATCCTGGGTAAAAATCAGGAGTTCCGTCAAGTTCCGCCTTTACCCAGACCCGTTTTTGCGCCGCTGTGGAGCCATGCGCCGACGGACCCCTGATTTCGGGTGTGCAGTCTGTGTGTATGGATGGGGCCTAGGATGTGATAGTGTTTTGGAGTTGATCCTGGGTAAAAATCAGGGAGTTCCGTGGGGTTCCGTGCCTTGGAACCATATATTTGTGCCACTGCAGAGCCATGCGCTGACGGACCCCTGATTTCGGGTGTGCAGTCTGTGTGTATGGATGGGGCCTAGGATGTGATAGTGTTTTGGAGTTGATCCTGGGTAAAAATCAGGTAGTTCCGTGTGGTTCCGTGCCTTGGAACCATGTTTTTGCGCCGCTGCGGAGCCATGCGCTGACGGACGCCTGATTTCGGGTGTGCAGTCTGTGTGTATGGATGGGGCCTAGGATGTGATAGTGTTTTGGAGTTGATCTTGGGTAAAAATCAGGTAGTTCCGTGTAGTTCCGTGCCTTGGAACCATGTTTTTGCGCCGCTGCGGAGCCATGCGCTGACGGACGCCTGATTTTGGGTGTGCAGTCTGTGTGTATGGATGGGGCTTAGGATGTGATAGTATTTTGGTGTTGATCTTGGGTAAAAATTAGGTAGTTCCGTGTGGTTCCGTGCCTCGGAACCATATTTTTGCGCCACTGCAGAGCCATGTGCTGACGGACGCCTGATTTCGGGTGTGCAATCTTTGTGTATGGATGGGGCCTAGGACGTGATAGTGTTTTGTAGTTGATCCTGAGTAAAAATCAGGTAGTTCCGTGTGGTTCCGTGCCTTGGAACCATGTTTTTGCGCCATTGCAGAGCCATGCGCTGACGGATGCCTGATTTCGGATCTGCAGTCTGTGTGTATGGATGGGGCCTAGGATGTGATCGTGTTTTGGAGTTGATCCTGGGTAAAAATCAGGGAGTTCCGTGTGGTTCTGTGCCTTGGAACCTTGTTTTTGCCCCACTGCAGGACCATGCACTGACGGATCCCTGCTTTCGGGTGTGCAGTCTTTGTGTATGGATGGGGCCTATGACGTGATAGTGGTTTGGGGTTGATCCTGGGTAAAAATCAGGTAGTTCCATGTGGTTCCGTGCCTTGGAACCATGTTTTTGCGCCACTGCAGAGCCATGCGCCGACTGACGCCTGATTTCGGATGTGCAGTCTGTGTGTATGGATGGGGCCTAGGATGTGATAGTGGTTTGGAGTTGATCCTGGGTAAAAATCAGGGAGTTCCGTCAAGTTCCGCCTTTTACCCAGACCCGTTTTTGCGCCGCTGTGGAGCCATGCGCTGACGGACCCCTGATTTCGAGTGTGCAGTCTGTGTGTATGGATGGGGCCTAGGATGTGATAGTGTTTTGGAGTTGATCCTGGGTAAAAATCAGGTAGTTCCGTGTGGTTCCGTGCCTTGGAACCATGTTTTTGCGCCGCTGCGGAGCCATGCGCTGACGGACGCCTGATTTCGGGTGTGCAATCTTTGTGTATGGATGGGGCCTAGGACGTGATAGTGTTTTGTAGTTGATCCTGAGTAAAAATCAGGTAGTTCCGTGTGGTTCCGTGCCTTGGAACCATGTTTTTGCGCCACTGCAGAGCCATGCGCTGACGTACGCCTGATTTCGGGTGTGCAGTCTGTGTGTATGGATGGGGCCTAGGATGTGATAGTGTTTTGGAGTTGATCCTGGGTAAAAATCAGGGAGTTCCGTGTGGTTCCATGCCTTGGAACCATGTTTTTGCGCCACTGTGGAGCCATGCGCTGATGGACCCGTGATTTTTGTTGTGCAATCTGTGGATTGAAATGGGCTCTATATATGATAGTGGATTTATCATGATCCAATGTAAAAATCATATGAAATCAGATGGTTCCGTGCGATGGAACCATGTTTTTGCGCCACTGCCGAGCCATGCGCTGGAGGAAACGTGATTATTCTTGTGTAATAGTTGACCATGAATGGGATGTGTGATTTGATGGTGATTTGGGAAGGATCCCATGTAAAAATCATATGAAATCAGGGAGTTCCGTCAAGTTCCGCCTTTTACCCAGACCCGATAAAGTGGGTGATGATGAGACTGGGGGCTCAAACCCCTCCCTGAGCCAGGGACGCTTGACTGGGGGGGGGAGCAGGGAGGGAGGAAACGAGGGGGGGACACCACCCTCTCCTCCTTGGACCTCCTCTCCCTTCCCCCCCAGCCCCCCACTTGTAGGTTGACCCCCCCAATACAAAAAGAAGCCACTCTGTGGGGCAGATGGTGAGATCTAGTCTGGGGGTCTCCGGAGGGGGGGAATATATATCCTGTGGGGAGGGCTCTGCAGACTTCGGACACCCCCCTTCCCTCCCTCCCTCCTCCCAGTCAATCCCCCACCCCTCCTCCCAAGATACCCCCTCCCACCATTCCTTCCCATGGAGTGCCCCCTCCCCCCGCTCCTCTTCCTGGGGGGGGGGAATCTATTAAAGGAACAAGACAACCTCCCCCTCCCTCCCGTTAGTCCGGCCCTAAAAGCTGCTTCCACCCTCTTTTTTCCTTTGGGAGGGGCGAGAAAGGGAAGGAGGAGGTTGTGCAGTGTGTGTGTTTTGGGGGGGGGGGGCTTCTCTCATGGGAAACCCCCCCAATGGATTTCATCAGCAAAGGCCCTTCCTTTTCCTTCCTTAGCCCCCCCACGCCGTTCCTCCCCCCAAATTGCACAGGCCTCCTCCTCATTCTGGGTGTGGGGTGTGTGTGTGTGGGGGGGGGGTCCGTTTGCTCTCCAGAGCCTTGTATTGGGGGGGAGGAGGAGGAGAAAGCACTCCCCCCTCCCCTTCTCCGCCGCTCTAGGAAGGCAGTCTCTCTCGCTGTTGCTCTGCCCCCCCCCCTTGGAGGACTGTGGGCGGGGGGGGAGCGCCCTCCTTTCTCGGCTCTCCTCCGGCGATGGTTCGAGTTCCTGGTCTTGCCAGTGGGGGATCAAAGGGGGAATCTCCCCTGCCTCCCCCTAGAGACCCCCCTCCATTACTTGCGCCACCCCCCACCCCACGGCACGACCCCCCTCCCTTCCTCCTCCCCCCACGAAAAGGGACGCGCAGAAGAGCGAGTGGGGCTCCCTAGAGTGGGAGGGGAGGGGGCAGAAATGAAGGCTCCCCCCCAGGGATTGTGGCATTGGGGGTGGGGGAAGGAGGTGCTCTTGATGAGGGCTATAATGAACACCCCCCACCCCACCCCCTCTGCTCCGTCTTTATGTTGGGAAGGAAAGAGAGACACCCCCCCCAAGTGCAATGGGGGGTAAAGTGCAGTGGGGGAGGGGGGCTGGGCCCAGGAGGGGGCAGTATTCGGTCCTCCAAGTGGGTGGTGGGAGGGCAGCGGGTCCCGCTTCCTAGAGAGGCAGGAAACCCGAAAGGCTCCCAGGGAGGGGCCTCTTCTCCAGCAGACTATTAATCCCCCCCCCCCAAAAAAGAGTTGCTGAAAGGAGGGGAGGAAAAAAGAGACCCCCCAACGAAGAGGAAGAGGAGGAAGAGGAGGAGGTGCGTTGTGCAAATGGGGGGGTTGCAATGCTATTTGGGGCGTTGCTGATGGAATCAGTGGGGAGGGGGGGGTCTGGAGAGAGAAAGAGGCGTAAATTTGCCCCCTTTAACCCCCGAACCTCCCCCGCCTTCCCTTTTCTCTCCCCCCCACCCGCAAGGAAAAAGGAGGGAGGGAGAAGCTTTTTTGTAACCACCCCCCATAAAAAGGAACCGGGGAAAGCTTAGTCTGAGTGTATGTCCCCTAGTTCTGGCATTTTGGGAGAGAGAGAAGAGCTTCCCTCTATCCACTTTACTCATACCCTGCATTATTTTGTACGTCTCAATCATATCCCCCCTCAAGCGCCTTTTTTCCAGACTAAAGAGTCCCAAATGTTTTAGCCTTTCCTCATAAGGGAGGTGCCCCAGCCCAGTAATCATTTTGGTCGCTCTCTTCTGCACCTTTTCCAGTTCCACTATGTCTTTCTTGAGATGCGGCGAGCAGAATTGTACACAATACTCCAGGTGCGGCCTTACTATTGTTTTGTATAATGGCATTATAATGTTCGCTGTTTTATTTTCAATCTCCTTTTTGATAATCCTTAGCATGGAATTGGCCTTCTTCACCGCTGCCACACATTGGGGAGACACCTTCATGGAGCTGTCCACCAACACACCAAGATCTCTTTCCTGATCCGTCAGGGATAACTCAGAGCCCGTGAGCTGATTGATAAAGTTTTGATTTCTTGCCCCAATATGCATTACTTTACATTTGGCTGTATTAAAACGCATTTGCCATTTTGCAGCCCGTTCCCCCCGTTTGGAGAGATCCTTCTGGAGCTCTTCACAGTCTTCTCTAGTTTTTACCACATGGAAAAGTTTTGTGTCATCTGCAAACTTGGGCACCTCACTGTTTATCCCTGTCTCCAGGTCATTTATGAACAGATTGAAAAGCACCGGTCCCAGGACCGAGCCCTGGGGCACACCGCTTTTCACTTCTCTCCATTGTGAAAATTTCCCATTGACACCTACTCTTTCTTTCCTGGATCTCAACCAGTTCTCAATCCTTAAGAGGACCTGCCCTCTTATCCCCTGACTGCAATTTTCTCAGCAGCCTTTGGTGAGGGACTGTGTGAAAAGCCTTTTGAAAATCCAGATAGACTATCCACCGGTTCAACCAAAACCACATGCCTGTTGACCTTTTCAAAGAATTTTAAAAGGTTTATTTATTTATTTTATTTATTTATATAGCTTGTATGCCGCCCACTACCCAAAGGTCTCTGGGCGGCTCACAATCAAAACAATTAAAACATCAAAATACAACAAAATTAGAACAATAAAACCTGTAAATGCAATAAATACAGTACATTAAAAGCACACCACTAAAATTTGCCATCAGGACCCACAATCATTAGTTAAAAAACTTTTGGAATAGGAAGGTTTTTACCTGGCGCCGAAATGATATCAACGTCGGTGCCAGGCGAATCTCATTTGGGAGGGCATTCCAAAGTCTGGGGGCAGTTGCTGAAAAATCCCTATTCCTGCAAGCCATCCCCTTCACCTCCTTAAGGGATGGCTCTTTCAGGAGGGCTCTCTGACTAGATCTTAGTTGCCGGGTAGGTTCATATGGAAGGAGGCGGTTTGTCAGGCAAGACTTACCCTTACAGAAGCCATGCTGAATTTCTCTCAGCAAGGTTTGTTCTTCTATGTGTTTTAAGATTTTCTCTTGGATGAGGCTTTCCACCATCTTCCCTGGGACAGATGTAAGGCTAACTGCCCTCCTTCCTTTTTTAAAAATTGGTGTGACATCTGTAATCCTCCAGTCCTCCGGCACTGTGGCCGTTTTAAGAGACAACTTGCATATTGCCATTGAGAGATCTGCAATTTCATTTCTCAGTTCCCTAATAACCCTTGGGTGGATGGCATCTGGGCCCGGTGAAGGAATGAAGCTTTATATAGGGAGGTGGGCGGCAGAAGGGACTCGCGTCCTTTGGGGAGTGGGTCAAGATTTTGCAGGAATTCTTTCTCCCCTCAAGTGTAGGGGAAACAGATGGTAAAGAAGGAAAGGGGTTAAAAACCCTCCCCCAGGTTTCCTTGTCCTGAGCCAGAATCTGAGCCCTGAGTCTCTTCTGGGTCCCAATGCAGTTCTCTCTCTCTCTCTCTCTCTCTCTCTCTCTCTCTCTCTGTCCTCTGCTCCTCTGCCCATGTGCAGAGGGCTTTCCCAGCCACCCACCCAGGGCCCTTTTCTCTCTCTCTCTTTCTCCAGCCCCGTGCGGCAGTTGATGGGATGCCCCCCCCAAAAAAGGAGCCTCCACTGCCCCATCCAAGAACTGATGGAGAAGGCTGGAGATGTGCCCTGATGAATTTGGAATCTGTCGTCACACAATATATTGTACAATTATGCAATATTAAGCTAAGCAGGGTCTGGCCTGGTCATTACTTGGATGGACGGCCACCAGGGAATAGCAGGTGCTGTAGGCACCTGGAGTCAGAACTGGAACACTTTCTTTACCATCTGAGGCTGCAACGGCTGGGCCTCTTCACTCTTGAATGACGGCGCCTAAGAGGTGAACTGATTGAAGTTTATAAAATCATACACAGAGTGGTCAAATAGATAAGGAAAAGCTATTTTTCCTATTGTACAACATTACAACTAGGGGCACTCCATGAAACTTTTGGGTGCTGGATCTCAAACAAATGTGAGAAAGTACATTTTCACCCGAGGATCACTGTGGAATTCCCTGCCAGAAGAAGTGGTGACAGCTGTCAGCCTTAAGAAAGGATTAGACCAGTTCATGGAGAACAAAGGTATCGATGGCTATCAATATGGATGCCCAAGGACAACCCTCCGGGTTGGAGAGACAGGCAAGAAATCTCTCAATGCCATTTGTGGGGAATCATAAGCAGGTGAAGACATCTGCATGGGAATACCCTGAAGCAAATGGTGGGCCACCACTGTGTGGGACAGAGTGCTGGACTGGAAGGGCTGTTATGGCCTGTTCCAGCAAGGCTGTTCCTCTGTTCTTAATATGTGACAGCATTTTTATATAATATTTTTATGCCTCCTATATACGTGAGGCCCAAATCGATACTAAGCAGAGTTGAGCCATCCTGGGTCTCTTTTAAGGAGAAAAGCAGGGTAGCAATACTTGAAATAAATAGTTTGGGGGCAAAAAACTGTAGAAGGCTGTGGAACAATTTGCATCTCTTTCTTACCCTGGACCTCAAAAGACCTTTCCCAGCATGGAAGAGAACTGTTTCCTCACAGGTCGTCACAGGAGGAATATAATAAATCCCCTGGTGTTCCTCAGGACATTCACTTTGTCTCATTCTCCGGCCTCCTCCATGGCAGTCCAGTGGGTTTGTTAAATGATTTGAGATTCCGTTTTTTCTGGTTGCTTATATTTTCCAGGTTAGACGCTATACAGAATAAAAGAGGAGGCCCCCAAGCATGAGAGGAAGAGGTGGAATATTCAGATGCAAAAGGGGGTGTTGAGAATCAAACCCAAAGGAAGAAGCTTAGAAGGAAGCTTAGATGTAAAGATGGACAAATCTATTGCTTCTCAGGAGGAAGACCAAGCGGTTCTGAAAACATCCAAAGGAGGGGAAAGGAATGAGCATGGCAAGTGTGGAAAATCTTTTACTAGCTCCTCAACAATTTCTTCCCATAGGAAAATTCACCAAGGGGAGAATCAATTGACATGCTTTGAGTGCGGAAAGAGTTTTAGTCATTCTAGTGACCTAACTATACACCTGAGAACACACACAGGCGACCAGTGTCCCCCATCCTATATATGTGCAATTCATTCTTTTTACCTAGTTGCAGCACCCTACATTTCCCTCTGTTGAAATCCATTCTGTTTGCTTTGGCCCAGCACTCTAATCTGTCAAGGTCTTTTTGGAGTTTCATCCTATTCTCTAGGGAATTAGCAACCCCTCCCAATTTGGTATCATTTGCAAATTTAATTAGCATACTCTCTATTCCTTCCTCCAAGTCAATAATAAAGATATTGAACAGCACTGGACCCCTGGGGCACCCCACTGGTCACATCTCTCCAAGCTGAAGAGAGGCCATTTATGATCACCCTTTGGGTGCAATTAGTCAGCCAATTACAAATCCACCTAACAGTAGCACTATCTATCCCACCTCCTACTAACTTCTTAGCAAGAATACCATAGGGAACCTTATCGAAGGCCTTGCTAAAGTCCAGAAAAGAAATATCCACAGCATTCCCCTCATCCACCAGGCCTGTAATTCTATCAAAGAAAGATTTGATTTGATTTGATTTATTTAGCTTGTATGCCGCCCACTACCCAAAGGTCTCTGGGCGGCTCACAATAAGAATAAACAGTTAAAACATCAAATACAATAAAATTAAAACAATAAAACATGTAGATGCAATAAATACAATACATTAAAAACACACCACTAAAATTGCCATCAGGGCCCACAATCATTAGTTAAAAAACTTTTGGAATAGGAGGGTTTTTACCTGGCGCCGAAATGTTAGCAACGTCGGTGCCAGGCGAGTCTCATATGGGAGGGTATTCCATAGTCTGGGGGCAGTTGCTGAAAAAGCCCTATTCCTGCAAGCCATCCCCTTCACCTCCTTAAGGGATGGCTCTTTCAGGAGGGCTCCCTGACTAGATCTTAATTGCCGGGTAGGTTCATATGGAAGGAGGCGATCAAATTAGTCTGGCATGACTTGTTTTTAAGAAACCCCGTGTTAACTTCTTGTAATGACAGCATTGTTTGTTAAATAATTGCATACTGATTGCTTAATAATCTGCTCTAGGATCTTTCCGGGAATTGAAGTCAAGCTGACTGGGCGGTAATTATTTGGGTCCTCTTTTTTCCCCTTTTTGAAGATGGGGACAACATTAGCTCTCCTCTAATCGATGGGGACTTCTCCTGTTCTCCAGGACTTCTCAAAGATTATTGCCAATGGTTCTGAAATTACTTCTGCCAGTTCTTTTAATATCCTTGGGTGTAATTCCTGTGGCCCAGGAGACTTAAATTTATTTAATTTTTCGAAGCTGCAGTAACGGAGAGAAACGCCAACCAAAATGCGGACTCTGACGTTGTATTTTGAAGCACTGTATTTATTCCCGACGCAGGGTCCCCCCCTACCTCTGGATCAATCCCAGTCCACAGAAGGCTCACAATCTACCCCTCACGACACAACACCCCCCCCGAAATATGTACATACATTATGTAACATGGCCATGCCCCCACCAATTACTTCTTTCTACACTTTGAATTAAACCCATCCTGAAATTAAACATTAGCCTCCATTTTCTTGTCATTACACAACCCCAACACAATTTTCAAATTTTAACTAGTTTTTTATCTATAACTCTCCTGTATTTGTGTATTAATTTACGTAAGAATTTTACTAGGTTCTGATCTCTTTTCTTCCTAATCCAAAAATTAATTGCATTTTGTGTCTTTTCAATAAAAGTAGAAATAAAAATTGTATGTGCTTTCCCTATCTCCCTCCTTCCCTTTTCTCTCCCCTCCCTTTAATTTGGAAGGAGGAGGGAGGGGAAGGAGAGGGGGGAAACTGGCCCTCCTCCTTTTGGGCATAATTGGGGCGATCCAGGCAAAAAAACACTCCTCTTCTTCCTTCCCTTTCTCTAACCCCCCCCCCCCAGGAAATAGGAGGGAGGGAGCATATTTTAAGGCCGAACCCAGGACAGGGTTGAGTGCCAGCAATCTGGTTCCATCACTTGACGGAGGCACAGCTAAGTTATTGCCACCCTGGACACTGAGGACCCTGACACCAGCTCGCCGGCCACACTCCACCCACAATTGCAGCCGTCTTCAAGGGCTCTAATGCTGCCGCACCCCCCGCCCAGCATTCCTGAGTTTGACACTTTGCAGCAGAACTGGGAGGACTGGATTGATTGTCTTAATTTCCAGTCCGTGTTGTATGAGGTCACCAGTGGGGGGGGGGGGGGACAGAAGACTACCCTCCTGTCTTGTGGGATAACGACCCTGGGCTTATCTGGAAGTGGAGTGATGGCTACTGGAGTTCTTTTTTCTTGAGGAATAGAAACATTTCGCTGCTCATCCAAACAGCTTCATCAGTTTGAATACAGCTAGTGCAAGTCCTCCATCATATAGTCAGCTTTGATCTCTTGTCACCCTGGTCTGAATTAGGCTCATAAGATGAACAATGGCCTGAATAGGCTCATTAGGGAGACAATAGTATTCATATCCTTAAGGTGAACAATGGCCTAAGGTGCTGAAACCTATAAAGTATGGGTCATTAGGGTGAAGGATTTTTAATTTTCTGAGTACAGTGGAACCTTGACTTACATGCTGCTTGACTTCCAGCATATTTGACTTGCAGCAAGAAGGGGCCTGTTTGACTTGAATCACGGGCTCCAACTTATAGCTCGGAGCCCCGGCGCAAGGCCCCGGAATCAGGTGGCAGCCATGACCCAGCATCGCGGCTGCCGCCTCCAAACTGCTCCTGCCTTCTTCCTCTCCTCCAGCAGTGGCGACTTCGGCGAGGCCAGCTCTGAGCACCTGGAGCTGGTCCTTGGCCCCACAAAGCCGCCACTGCCGCCAGAAGAAAAGAAGGACCTGGAGCTCAGGGCTGGCCTCGCTGGTTAGACAGACGGCTCAGTCTTGTAAAAAATCTGGCTGCAGAAGTCTGGTCCACAATGGAAGCATTTTAGTTGGGGAGCTATAAAGTTGTGGGACTCTAATGGTAAGCATAGAGTTGTTCAGAACTTGGAACGTTAGGTTAAAAATCAGTAAAACTTAAATGTTAGACATTGTTGCTATGAACATTAAAAAGTGGAGGCGTATAACTTGTGAACTATAATTCCACTGCCTCCTCCTCTCCTTGAAGAGACATTTCATTTACATCCCCAGAAGGAATCTCCTATCCCAGTCAAATTTGTGTTAAATTGCTGTTTTGGGGGGGTCTTTTTCATTGTCTTATTTACTATTTATTTATTTATTTTTGAATTTGTACCCAGCCCATCTTCCCACGGGAACTCTGGGCGGCTTACAGAGCTGAGACAAGTCAGCAAATACACCACAATCAGAATGTAAGACAAACAACAGGACAATCAAGAACATATAATTAAAAACGCAGCATAGAGTTAGGCGCCCTTGTTTTGGTCTAACCTCGCTGCTAGGTCAGTACGCTCATAATAGAAGAATCGATGGCGAGAAGAGGGGAGAAAAGAGAGGGGAAGAAAAGAAAAAAAAGAAAAGAAAAACAATTAAAACAGTTAGGCTAGGTCACCAAAGGCCTCGCGGAATAGGATGGTTTTAATCGCTCTGCGGAAGGCCAGCAGGGACTCTGCAGAGCGCACTTCGCTGGGGAGGCTGTTCCAAAGAGAAGGGGCAGTGGCCGAGAAGGCCCGGTTCCGTGTAAGGGAACGCCTGGCCTCTCGGGGGCTGGGAACCCACAGCGAGTGCGCTCGCTACTGCCGAACCAGTCGGGCCGAAGTTGACCGCTGGATGATCCGCTCTGCCAGGTAGTCAGGTCCCAAGCCATGGAGGGTTTTATAAACTAAAACCAGGACCCTGAATCTAATCTGGGCTGCAACGGGTAGCCAATGCAGCCGAGCCAGGACCGGGGTGATGCGGTCATAGCGATGCGCACCCACCACCAGTCTGGCTGCTGCATTTTGCACCCGCTGCAGTTGCCGGAGGAGAGTCAAGGGCAACCCCATGTAGAGAGCGTTGCAGTAGTCCAGCCTCGAGATCACCAGCGCCTGCACCACTGTTCTCAAGGAGTCGACGTCTAGGTAGGGACGAATCTGGGCAATCTGGCGGAGATGGTAAAATGCGGTCCTGGCCACGGCCGCCACCTGGGCCTCCAGGGACAACGCCGGGTCCAGGATCATGCCCAGATTACGAACCCTCTCTGCCAGCTGGAGGGAAACTCCCTCCAGGCTGGGGAGAGGGCCTCCATACCCAGACGGGGAACTCCCAAAGAACATCACCTCGGGATCGAGAAGCCTTCGGGGGCGGGCCCAAACAAGGGGCCGTTGGTCCCCGCAAGGAGGGGCCGCCATTGCAAGGGAAAATGACAACAGGTGATGATCTGACCATGACACAGGAGAGGAAACAATGTCCCTCACCTCCAGATAGGAATCCCCCGACTTGGAGGTAAACACCAGGTCCAAGGTATGCCCGGATCTGTGGGTAGGGCAAAAAACAAGCTGGGATAGATTCATGGATGTCATGGTTTCCATGAATTCCAGAGCTGCACCAGCGAGCCCATCACCAACATGCACGTTGAAGTCCCCGATGACTAAAAGCCAGGGGGACCTCAACAGAGCAGCGGCAATGAACTCTGAGAGCTCTGGTAGGGATTGCGCTGGGTTGCGGGGAGCACGGTAACCCAGCACAATGCCAAATCTATCCCGCTGTCCCACCAACAGGTGCAGGCATTCTAACCCTGGACTCACCAATGTCGAGGCCCTGGTCACTGAAAGCGATCCCTTGAGGATGTGATTCCACATTTCCCCCCACAGCGAAGGGAATCTACTGAATCCAGAACGGGGATCCCTGTGTGAGGGGATCCCTTTGGGGTTCTGGGAAAGAGGTCCGTCCAGGTAAGGGTCCCCTTTGACTCCTGCTTAAAGAAGCTTCCCCCCCCCCAGCATGCCTCCTCAATAATGCTTTTATTTCTTTACTGATGGATTTCAATGCATCTATATACTACGACTCGTCTGGGTCATTACAGGAGTTAAAACCCCTCACCCACCTCGCCATATAAGCAGTGAAAGAAAAATGGAAATATTGACAACAGCCCCCAAGACAGCCATGGGCCTGGACTCTATATCAGGCATGCTCAAACTTTGGCCCTCCAGCCACAGACTCTAAATGAAGGAAGGGGACTCTATAGTCAGGCAAAGGTGGAGCCTTCCCACTGGCCTCTACTGCTCTGATAGATTTTGGGTTTTGTACTCCTGATGTTAAGAACAAAAGAACAGAAGAGCAGCCTTGCTAGAAGAGGCAATCAGAGCCCACCGAGTCCAGCGTTCTGTCTCGCACAGCGGTGGCTCACCATTCGCTTCAGGATATTCCCAAGCAGATGTCCTCCCCTGCTTACAATTCCCTGCCAATGGCATCAAGAAAGTTCCTGCCTTTCTCTCCAACTCAGAGGTTGTCCTTAGACATCCATATTGATAGCCATTCATCCCCTTGGTCTCCATTAACTCGTCCAATCCTTTGTTAAAGCGGTCAAGGCTGACAGCTGTCACCACTTCTCCTGGCAGGGAGTTCCATAGACCAGGAATCCTGAAGCTGCCTCTCATTCTCCTGCCTCCTCCATGGCAGTGGGTTTGTTATTTGATTAAAAACTCTGTTGTTTGTGGTCATTTATATTTTGCAGATAAGATACTGTAGAGAAGAAATAAAAGAGGAGGACTCCAAACATCAGAGGAGAGGTTGAATATTCAGGTGCAAAAGAGGGTGTTGAGAATCAAACCCGAAGGAAGAACCTAAGAAGGAAAACAAATAGATCTAAAGATGGACAAATCTACTTCTTGTCAGGAGGAAGACCAAGAGCTCCCGAAAACATCAAAACCAGAGGAAAGGAATGAGCATGGCAAGTGTGAAGAATATTTTACTAGCACATCAACAAATAGTCCCCATAGGAATATTCACCAACGGGAGAAGCCATTTGAATGCCTGGAGTGTGGAAAGAGGTTCAGTGAATCTGGAAGCCTTGCTAAGCATCACAAGACGCACACAGGCGAGAAGCCATTTGAATGTCTGGAGTGTGGAAAGAGGTTCAGTGAATCTGGAAGCCTTGCTAAGCATCACAAGACGCACACAGGCGAGAAGCCATTTGAATGTCTGGAGTGTGGAAAGAGGTTCAGTGAATCTGGAAACCTTGCTAAGCATCACAAGACGCACACAGGCGAGAAGCCATTTGAATGTCTGGAGTGTGGAAAGAGGTTCAGTGAATCTGGAAACCTTGCAAAGCATCACAGAATCCACACGGGTGAGAAGCCATTTGAATGCCTGGAGTGTGGAAAGAGGTTCAGTCAAGCTCAAAACCTTGCTAGCCATCACAGGACCCACACCGGCGAGAAGCCATTTGAATGTCTGGAGTGTGGAAAGAGGTTCAGTGAATCTGGAAGCCTTGGTAGTCATCACAGGACTCACGCCGGCAAGAAGCCATTTGAATGTCTGGAGTGTGGAAAGAGGTTCAGTGAATCTGGAAACCTTGCAAAGCATCGCAGAATCCACACTGGTGAGAAGCCATTTGAATGCCTGGAGTGTGGAAAGAGGTTCAGTGAATCTGGACACCTTGCTAGGCATCACAGGATGCACACAGGTGAGAAGCCATTTGAATGTCTAGAGTGTGGAAAGAGGTTCAGTCGAGGTGAACTCCTTGCTAGCCATCACAGGACCCACACAGGTGAGACGCCGTTTGAATGCCTGGAGTGTGGAAAGAGTTTCAGTCAAGCTGGAAGCCTTGCCAGCCATCACAGGACCCATACAGGCAAGAAACCATTTGAATGTCTGGAGTTTGGAAAGAGGTTCAGTCATTCTGGAAACCTTGCTAAGCATCACAGAATCCACACAGGTGAGAAGCCATTTGAATGTCTGGAGTGTGGAAAGCGGTTCACTCAAGCTGACAGCCTTGCTGAGCATCACAGAACCCACACAGGCGAGAAGCCATTTGAATGTCTGGAGTGTGGAAAGAGGTTTAGTCGAGCTGGAAGCCTTGCTGAGCATCACAGAACCCACACAGGCGAGAAGCCATTTGAATGTCTGGAGTGTGGAAAGAGGTTTAGTCATTCTGGAAGCCTTGCTGGGCATCACAAGACCCACACAGGCGAGAAGCCATTTGAATGTCTGGAGTGTGGAAAGAGGTTCAGTCGATGTGACAGCCTTGCTGAGCATCACAAGACCCACACAGGCGAAAAGCCATTTGAATGTCTGGAGTGTGGAAAGAGGTTTAGTCATTCTGGAAGCCTTGCTGAGCATCACAAGACCCACACAGGGGAAAAGCCATTTGAATGTCTGGAGTGTGGAAAGAGGTTCAGTCATGCTGGAAACCTTGCTAGGCATCACAGGACTCACACAGGTAAGAAGCCATTTGAATATCTGGAGTGTGGAAAGAGGTTTAGTCATTCTGGAAGCCTTGCTGAGCATCACAAGACCCACACAGAGGAGAAGACATTTGAATGTCTGGAGTGTGGAAAGAGGTTTAGTCATTCTGGAAGCCTTGCTGAGCATCACAAGACTCACACAGTCGAGAAGCCATTTGAATGTCTGGAGTGTGGAAAGAGGTTCAGTGAAGCTGGAAACCTTGCTAGTCATCATAGAACCCACACAGGAGAAAAGCCTTTTGAATGTCTGGAGTGTGGAAAGAGGTTCAGTCGAGGTGCACACCTTGCTAGGCATCACAGAATCCACACAGGCGAGAAGCCGTTTGAATGTCGTAACTGAGGATCCTGTTTCTGTCATTCTGGTTGCCCTTTCTACCCCTCTTAAGACCCACTCATTCCGATAGCTTTTGAAGAATCATAGAGTGTGGTAATAACTTCAGTAATCACACAATCCTTGTTCGACAACCCCTTTTAGGATTTCATATGTATGTATATGTTAAAATGTAATATTTTAAATTGGCTGAAAGCCAGGGACTAACTCTCCCAGGTAACTGAATATAGATTCTGGACACCTGGTATATACTGGGCAAAATCAAAGAAAAACAAAACATTTTGTACCTTATATATAAAATATATACTGATTATTGATTGGACACATGTGAATTGATCTGATAAAATGTCATGTATAGTGATATAATGTCGTACAGCTGGTATCTGTTTGTATAACCTGATGTAATGTCCAATGATATAATGTGTTTGGTAGTTTTTGCAAGAGAGTTATATATAAGGGAGATGTTACCAATGAGGTTTATCTGCTGTAAAAGCAAAAGCAAAGTGTTCTGCTTATAAACCGCCCCATACCACTTTAAATAGTCTCTGGACAGTTTACAATATTAATTGCAGTGTGCAGGCTACACATTGCCCCACCCTTCCCAGCAAGCTGGGTACTCATTTTACTGACTCCTAAGGAGGGAAGCCTGAGTGAACCTTGAGCCTGCTACCTGGGATTGAACCCCAGGTCGTGGGCACAGTTTTACCTGCAGTACAGGCATTTAACCACTGCGCCACGATGCTCAGTGTAATTCGGATCACTTTATCTATTGCCATGTTAAACTCTCTTGCTGATGTAATTCTGTGTTGGATGCTTTATTTATTTATTTATTTATTTAAATACTTATATCCCGCTCCATCTTCCCAACGGGAACTCTGGGCGGCTAACAACACAAAAAGCTAGAAGCTAAAAAGGCTAAAAAGCTGAAAATAACCAGGCCACCAAGCAAGGGCGGCGGAGGACAAGATGGCGGCAAACGATGAGGCAAAAACAAAACAAAACAACAAAAAAAAACCACTAACTAATAAGGTCACCATATGCTTCCTTGAAGAGGAAGGTCTTCAAAGCCCTCTTAAAGGCGGGCAGGGACTCCAGCAGGCGCAGCTCAGGAGGGAGATGGTTCCAGAGCGAGGGCCCCACCACAGAGAAGGCACGGTTCCGCGTACGCGTTTTCCGCGCCTCTCTGGGTGTGGCCACTCTCAAGGAGCGCGCCTGCGATGATCTTGTGGGTCTGGATCCGGATGCCCTCAGGGAGATGCGATCCGCCAGGTATCCTGGTCCCAAGCCGTGGAGGGCCTTGAAAACTAAGACCAGAACCTTGAACCTGATCCGGAAGACAACGGGAAGCCAATGCAGGCGGACCAAGACTGGGGTGATGTGCTCGAATCTACGAGCACCCACCACCAGCCTGGCCGCCGCATTCTGCACCCGCTGTAACCTCCGGACCAGGGTCAAGGGCAACCCCACGTAGAGGGCATTGCAATAGTCGATCCTCGAGATCACCAGGGCCTGCACGACTGTCCTCAGGGAGGACTCGTCAAGGTACTGGCGGATCTGGGCGATCCTGCGGAGATGGAAAAAGCGGCCCTGGAGACGGCCATCACCTGGGCTTCCAGGGAGAGGGCCGAATCCAGGACCACGCCCAGATTCCTGGCCCTGTCTGTAGGCTGGAGGGAAGTACCCCCAGTCTAGGGAGGGGGCCATAGTACCGAGGCGAAGGCGCCCTAAGAACAGAACCTCCGTCTTCTCCGGATTAAGCTTGAGCCGGTTATCTCTGGTCCATTCCAGAACGGCCTCCAGGCACAGATCGAGGAGCGAACCGCCTCCTCTGCAGACGTAGAAAAGGAGATATAGAGCTGCGTGTCATCAGCGTACTGATGACAGCGAACTCCATATCTCCTGATGACCTCCCCAGCGGCCTCATATAAACATTGAACAGCACGGGAGATTGCCGACCCCCTGGGGCACCCCACAAGGGAGAGCCCAAGGAGCCGACAAGACATCCCCCAGCTGTACCCTCTGGGTCCGCCGCCAAGGAAGGAACGGAGCCAAGCCAAGGCCTGACCACCAATTCCCGCCTCAGCGAGCCGGGCCAGAAGGTTACCGTGGTCGACGGTATCAAAGGCTGCTGAGAGATCAAGGAGGACGAGCAGGGAGGAACACCCCCTGTCGGCCTCCCTGAGGAGGTCATCCTGCAGAGCGACCAGGGCGGTCTCGGTTCCGCGAAGAGGCCTGAATCCAGACTGGAAGGGATCCAGGATATGGTTTAACTCCAAGTATGACTGGAGCCAGACAGCAGCCACCCCCTCAACAACCTTGCCCAGGAAGGGAACAATGGCGATCGGACGGAAGTTGGAGAGATCGTCCGTCGCCAAGCCAGGTTTCTTAGGAATGGGTTTTACCACGGTCTCCTTCAGGCGGGAAGGGAAACAACCCTCCCGAAAGGAGGCCGTGGCGATGGAAGAAAACCACTCTGGCATGTTCCCCTCGGCAGATTTTATAAGCCAAGCTGGGCAAGGGTCAAAGGGAGTGGCCGCCGGCCGGCAACGAGCCATAGCTCTGGAGGCCTCCGCTGAAGAGACCGGCCCAAACTCATCCAGAAGGGGAGAACGGAGGGGTGAGGCACTGGAAGACCCAAAGGATGGACTAGAGCAACTGGGGGGCAAGTCGGAACGGATGGCCTCAATTTTTGATCTAAAATGGGCTGCAAATTGCTCACTAGTGAAATCACTAGGAGGAGGCCGCAGCTGACTGGGATTGGAGAGGTCCCGAACCACCCGGAATAACTCCGCCTGGCGGCTCGAGGCCTCCCCAATTCTCAGGGAGGCATAAGATCTTCTAGCGTCCCTGATCGCGCGAAGATAGCGGCCAGTCAGCTGTTTAAGGGCAGCCCTATTCACTTCCGTCCGGTTCGCCCTCCATATGACCTCCAGTCTCCTACGTTCTTGCTTCATCGACCGCAGCTCCTCCGTGAACCACGGGAGGAGCGGCCTCGACATCGTAGGAGACGCTTAGGGGCGATCCGGTCTACCGCCCGGTGGCGCCAACATACCACCTTTCCACCAGGGCATCAACCGGATCGTCTGCCAGACCGCCAGAAAGCTCCCGAAGGCCTCCATGAACCTTGTAGGGTCCAGGAGCCTACGGGGCGAGCCCAGGTGTAAGAGGGCGCTCCCCGCGGGGTGGGGGGCGATCGACAGGGAAAATTTTAGCAGGTAATGGTCCGACCATGACACGGGCAGGGGCAAAATGTCCCCAACCCCAGACACGAATCCGGCGACATGGAGGAAAAGACCAGGTCTAGGGTGTGGCCAGCTCTATGGGTGGGGCATAAAACATGCTGAGATAAGTTCATGGAAGCCATGGATTCCATGAATTCCAGAGCCGCACCAGAGAGATCCACCTCGGCATGCAAGTTGAGGTCCCCAACCACCAAAAGGCGGGGCGACCTCAACGAAGCAGCCGAGATGAACTCGGCGATCTCTGGTAGGGATTGTGCTGGGTTGCGGGGAGCACGGTACACCAGCACAATGCCAAACTTATCTCGCTGACCCACAGATAGATGGAGGCATTCCACCCCAGAACACACCATCGTCGCGGACCTGCTAACGTGAAGGGATTCCCTGAAAACGATGGCCACCCCACCCCCCCTACCCTCCGATCTGCCTGCCCACTGAACCTGAAACCCGGGTGGGCACAGGAGAGAGAGAGAAGCCCCGCCCTCCGCGCCCACCCAGGTCTCGGTAATACACGCCAGGTCGGCGTGCTCATCCAGGATAGAGTCGAGGATGAGCGGGGTCTTATTGTGCACCGACCTGGCGTTAATCAGCAGGCAGGTCAGATCGGAGGCGCTGGCGGGATGGCACCCAGGTAGATGGCGGTGGACGATGGGATCAGAACGGGGGACAGGCCTTAGATGCCGGACCCTAGTTCTTCTTACCCGACCGAACCCACCGTCCAGAGCGTACCTCCCACGGCCAGACACCACTGAGATGAGAGTCCCTGCCGACATGGTGGCCTAAGGGAGAAGGGGAGGAAAAAAGAAAGGAAAAAAAGGAACAAATGAAATACAATTGACAATAACCAAAGCACAAAAACCGTGCAAGCTACAACTGAGTAAAAAAATACAATGCAAAAAACTATAATAACAATAACAATAATAATAACAATAAAGAAAAGAAAAAAAAACAGATAATAAAGTAATTACCAACAAAACAACTAAATGAACAATACATAACATAATGGGCAAAGCGCCAGGAGAAGATGTAAAACACCTGGGAGAGGGGGGGGGAGAGAGGGGCCAGGTGATCGTGGCTCAGATGGTTAATTACAAGGTTACTGCAGCTAGGAGGAAAATCAGGCATGTAACGATGGCAAGACATGCCAAGTCAGACTGCAAGAAATTAAGGTGAAACCCAAGGTCCGAGTTCGAACTTCAGAGACCCCCGACAGAAAGTTCGCCCTCATCATACCCCAACTCCACCGTTGGTCAGACACTCCAAGTCCCAGTCCTTCAGCCCTCCACAGGAGGGAATGGCGCCAGCAGTCAACACAAACTGCCACCAGGGAACCCCCAGCCGCCAAGAATAACAAAGGAGGATGACCACCAAATGCCCCCCAAGGGAGATGAAAGGCAGCCACCGGCGGCCGGCATGCCGCCCGAGTCACCGAGAGTGCGTGCTGCACGCCGGCGGCTGAGCTGCCGCCCGAGAGCCTCCGGCGAAGGGAAAAGGCAAGAAGGGAAAGGAACCACCTCGGTCCTCTGGGCGGGACGATGGAAGACGGGCGCCGGCAGCGACAAGCCGCCCAGGTCTCCAGAGGGCGAGCGGTGCGCCGGCGGCCGAGCTGCCGCCCGAGAACCAGAGGCAGGAGGAGGGACAGGGAAAGGAAGAGAGCCTCCTAGGTCCTTCGGGCGGGGCGATGGAAGGCAGGCACCGGCGGCCGACATGCCGCCCGAGCCCCCAGAGGGCGAGCGGTACGCCGACGGCCGAGCTGCCGCCCGAGAACCAGAGGCAGGAGGAGAGGCAGGGAAGAGAAAAGAGCCTCCTAGGTCCTTCGGGCGGGGCGATGGAAGGCAGGCACCGGGCGGGCCGACAAGCCGCCCGAGTCCCCAGAGGGCGAGCGGTACGCCGGCGGCCGAGCTGCCGCCCGAGGTCCAGAGGCAAGAGAAGAGACGGAGAGAAGAGAACAGCCTCCTAGGTCCCCCGGGCGGGGCGAAGGAAGGAAGACGCCGGCGGCCGACATGCCGCCCGAGTCCCCCGAGGGCGAGCAGAACGCCGGCGGCCGAGCCACCGCCCGGGAACCACAGGCAGAGAAGCGAGGTGAAGGTAGCCGGCGGATAACTAGGGTGGGCGGAGGGGAGGGAACACCGGCGGCCGAGGCACCGTTCAAACCGTCAGGTCGGCTGGTGGCAAAAACTCTCCAAAGCCGGTACACGCCCCACCGCTGGGAGCAGATCTTGCAAAGCTCCTCGCTCAACCAGATGAAAAAACCAGGGCGCAAATGGCCACAAGTAGAAGATGGGTGAGGCAGCCCCGGGGAAGGAAAGCGACCCATCCCGGCAAGTATCAACTCTCGTCCCAGTTCTAGCCCATGGGGAGGACCCGAAATGGCGGTCGCCGTCTTGATCCTCGAGACTTCCAGACCGTCGAGGACGGACCGGCCGCTCACCCGGGTCTCCCCACAAGGGCGGGCTAGCCAGGGATGGGGCGCTGAGATGAGTGGAGAAAAGGAGAGGGGGGAGAAATGAAGGGGTTGTGCGGGGAGCCATTCGGGTCAGAGGACGCTCGAACGAGGCGACATACCACGTCTTCGCGTCCTCATCTTCGGACAGAGCCTCGGCGATCCCTCTCAACGAGCTCAAGCCACCCCTAGTCCACATACCCACTCCAGGTACTCCCGGCAAGCCCAAAAATTAAATAAAAATAAAAAGCCAGCGGCACAGCAGCAAAACCCCAAAAAATAACCGGGCGCTGGGGAGCCGAAACGCCGAGGAGCTGCTACCGCCCGCCATCTTGGATCCTCCAACTCAAAACAACTGTTACAACAGTTGTATATATTGCAACTGAATTACTGATACAATGGACCTTTGTATAACCAGCAGTTTGTTTAACAGAAAAAAAACACTTCAAGGGAAAAAATCCAGAGATGGGATACGTGTAGCTCCTCCAAAATCTTTTTAGGTAAGTGTGGAGGGACCCCAACTTGGCCTAGCTACAATATACACCCTCGTTGGGTAGACACTCCATCTTTCTGAGCTATAAAGCTTACACATTCAGAACCCAGCTTCCTCGCCCCCCCCCTTGCCACCCAAATCAAAATTCGGGCAAGCACCCGATCCTTTGCGGATGTTGCCACATTGTCCCTAACATGCAGTGGCTGATCAGGTAAATCTCCCAACTGCAAGATCTGACGGGCAGGGGCAGGGTCGGGACCGCATTCTAGCTAGGGCAATCTACTAAGGGCATCGGCATGGCCCATCACTTTGCCTGGCTGATGTTGGAGCAAATACGGGTGGCCAGCTTTTTAAACAATGACTAACACGAGACCTGTGGGGGAAACATCTGAGGGGTCGGGCTCAGCTGGTCCAAGCAAGGGTGTACGGTCTGTAACTATTGTGAAGGGCTTCCCATACAAGAAATCATGAAATTTGTTCACTCCCTTCACAATAGCCAGCCCTTCTTTGTCAATCTGTGAGTAATTTTGTTCTGCAGATGATGGGGACTTCCCTCCCACCTGGAAGTTTATGACCCAGCACTGCACCTACCCCATAAGGAGCAGCATCACATGCCAACACAACTGGCAGTTTTTCATCAAAGTGGGCCAAAACCGAATTTGAAACTAATAATTCCTTAACAGCCCAAAAAGCTTTGGCTTGACGTGGCCCCCAAACCCAAGGGGCTTTTTTAAATCTAAAAGCCTCTGCAAGGGCTTCACCCCTGCTGCCTTGTGTGCAGGAAATGTTGTAACATGGCCTTGTTCTCAGGCTCTGGGGCCTCACAAATTGCTCGTACCTAGTCTTCTGTAGGGTGCAGTGCATTTGCATCCACTCTAAAACCTAAAAAGTTCACACTTGGCACCCCCAATAAACATTTTTGTTGTTTCACTTTGAGTACTGTCTCCTGGAGAATGGGACAACGTCTCATGACGAACTCCTCTCTCGATGGTGCAGCAGTCAGGACATTGTCGAAAAAAGGGGGGTAACTCCCTGTATACCTTTAAGAAGATGACCCATCTTGTTCTGAAGCAACCCAGAGGCAACACTCTCACCAAACAGTAGCCTTTTAACCCTAAATGCCCCCTTGTGGGTCACTATGGTCTGTGCATCTGCCGTGGTCTCACCCACAGGCAACTCTTGGTCAGGTTGTGCTAAATCCATTTTACCAAAAATTTTAGCACAGCCAAAGAGGCCAGCACATGACTGTGAGGATGATAAGGACGGTGTGCCGTCTGAGAGGCAAAGGATATTGGAAGGGCAGGGATCAGAAGAAGAAAGGTTGGGGAAAGAAGACGCGAAGAGGTGAAAGGAGAGTTCGAGCGTGGGTATCGGGAATCGAGGGTTAACAACAGAAGAGGTGGCTGAAGTAATGTGGGTGTCCATCGGTGGGAGAGATGAATCGGATGAGGAGATCCCAACCTCTTTTTCTCTGTCTCCAGACAGAGACTTAAGCTCAGCAAAAACTGCTTGCAGTCAGGTTTTCTGCGTTACTTGGCTTCCAGGCTTCCATTCTCTGCCTTAGCCCTCTTCTCACCACGCACATATAGCTCCTGCACTGCTTTCTTGACACTGGCAAATTATCTATACTGTCCTTAACTCTGGGCCATAACCCTTGTTAGCTTTGAGCGGCCGTTGAGCAAAAAAATTCTCCCCAGCATACAGTTGAGAGAGAATTTTAGCTGGTCCAGCACACTTTCCCTGCGTGCCTCTGCTTATCTTCCAATCTCCACACACAGGGATCAGCAGAGTAGCTCTCTCTTCTGGAGATTTAGCACAGCGAACTGTCTTCTGCCAGTGTTCAAGGAATAAATCAGCCTGACAGTCTGAGATAAACTACTGCCTAGTTTATTTACAATTAACTCATATATTTACACCCGGACTACAAGCCGGCATTTTCAGCGTCTTGCAACACACGCGCTAGCAAAGAAAAACACAGCTGAACTCACTAACTATCACTCCCTTTGAAACTCCCTCTAACTAACTGAAAGAACCTGGAGTTTTTATCTTCTCTCCAACATTTCACTGCGCATGACAACAGATTTGACTTTAACCCTGTAAGCACCAAATCTGATACTTCAACAGGAGGAACCAATAAGAGAGACGCGCGAGATAGTGGTACAAACAGAAGGGGAGTTGACAGATTTGGCAGTTGATCCGCAAGAGTGGAGGGTGGTGGGGTCGCCAGGATGGACTGGTCACAGTCCA
The DNA here is from genome assembly GCA_029282475.1 of Phrynocephalus forsythii. Taxonomy (NCBI): domain Eukaryota; kingdom Metazoa; phylum Chordata; class Lepidosauria; order Squamata; family Agamidae; genus Phrynocephalus; species Phrynocephalus forsythii. The sequence goes on along the minus strand of JAPFRF010000543.1, from coordinate 48,523 downwards.
ATGCCACCAAGGGCAGATTTTGCCCTCAGAGAGCATCATGAACCTCCCCTGCTGCAGGAAGTCTTGGGAAGGGGAATTCCCACGAGCACCTGCTGGGACATTTCGGGACTTATGGGAGACCTTGGTGATTTGTGGACATGAAGCACACGTTACATTAGAAACTGACCCTGTTTTATTTAACGTTCAAGAGACTGGGCAGGAGAGTGCATGCAAGAATCCTTCTATTGTTTATTCAGTTAATAAAAAATTGTTAAAAGAACAATCATCTTCAATCGTCAAGTCCATGGAATAATTGAATATCCATACTGAGAACCCTGAACCCACTCAGAATGAATCACTGCTGGAACCAGGTATGCATGATCTTGTAGGGCCCAATTCAAGGTGCACTTATAGTCTCCGCAAATACAAACTGAACCCTCCAGCTTCACTGGTGTTACAATCGGAGTTTCCCAAATCCCTGAAGCTGTGGATTCCAAAATACCCTGTGTCACCAAACGGTCCAGCTCCTCTTCTATTTATGGTTTTAAAGCAAATGGGTCAAAATGGGCCTTGATCCGTATCGGCTGTACCATAGGGTTCAGCCTGAGAGAAATTGGAGGCCCATTATATAAGCCCAAAGTCTCATCAAAAACTGCTGAAAATTCCTGGCAGATGGTCTCAAAATCTGCTCAAGATGAAACCTGATTTAGCCCAGAAACCCCGAAGCACACCAGACCAAGTAAGCTAGAAAAGGGGCCTTCCACCACTATCAGGTCCAGCTTTTTGGCAAACCCTTTATACTGGACCTTAAAGGTGTCCATTCTCTTTTTTTAATAACCTTCCTCTGAAGATCCCGCAACTGCATTGGGGCCTGGCGAAGCCCCCCCCCCCATCTGGGCAAAGCTCTCTCATAGTTCTAGCAGAAATTATATAGAAAATGAGGAGCCAGTATCCAGCTCCATGGTGCAAGGGGATAACATAGATATAATAGCCATAACAGAAACCTGGTGGAATGAGGAGAACCAGTGGGATACAGCAATCCCAGGCTATAAACTCTATAGAAGGGATAGAGAGGGGCGGGTTGGAGGAGGCGTGGCCATCTATGTCAAAGAAGGGGTAAAATCCAGCAGAATGGAGATGGACAGAGGGTCTGACTCCACCATAGAATCACTTTGGGTTAAACTACCAGGTCCAAGGAGTGATGTGATAGTTGGAGTATTCTATCGTCCACCAGATCAAAAACTTGAGGGGGACCTTGAAATGAGGAGAGAGATCGTGGAGGTGGCTAATAGGGATAGGATAGTAATCATGGGGGACTTCAATTATCCCCACATTGACTGGGCCAATGCGAGCTCCGGGCAAGAAAGAGAAACTGGGTTTCTCGACTTGCTGAATGACTGTGCCTTAGAGCAACTTGTCATGGAGCCCACCCAAGAACAGGCAACTCTGGATCTAATACTGTGTGCGATACTCAGGACCTGGTCAGGGATGTGAATGTCACTGAGCCTCTGGGGAACAGTGACCATGCTGCAATTTCCTTTGCCATGCATGTCGGAGGGAGAGTGTCAACCAAATCAGACATAAAAACCCTTGATTTTCGAAGGGCCAACTTCCCTCAGATGAGGAAACTAGTTAGAGAGAAATTGAAGGGCAAGGTTAGAAGAATCCAATCTCTTCAGATTGCATGGAGCCTGTTTAAAACAACAATAATAGAGGCCCAGCACAAGTGCATACCACAAAGAAAGAAGAGCTCATTTAAGTCCAAGAGGACACCGGCATGGTTAACGAGTGGAGTTAGAGAGGCTCTAAAGCACAAGGAGAGGTCTTTCTGTAAATGGAAATCCTCCCCAAATGAGGAAAATAAAAAGGAACACAAACTCTGGCAAAAGAAATGTAAGAAGATGATAAGGGAGGCAAAGAAAGATTTTGAGGAACGCATGGCTAGCAATATAAAGGGTAATAATAAAAGCTTCTTTAAATATGTTAGAAGTAGAAAACCTGCCAGAGAACCAGTTGGCCCTCTGGATGGTGAGGGAGGAAAAGAGGAGGTTAAGGAGGACTTGGACATTGCAGAGAAATTGAATGAGTTCTTTGCGTCTGTCTTTACAACAGAGGACCTTGAGCGGATTCCGCTACCTGAGCCGCCCCTCTTGACTAAAGAATTAAATCAAATACAGGTTAAAAGAGAGGAGGTTTTAGGACTAATTGATCAATTGAGGATTAACAATTCACCGGGCCCAGATGGCATCCACCCAAAAGGGTTATTAGGGAACTGAGAAATGAAATTGCAGATCTCTTAACGGTTATATGCAACTTGTCTCTTAAAACGGCCACAGTGCCGGAGGACTGGAGGATAGCAGATGTCACACCAATTTTTTAAAAAGGAAGGAGGGGGGACCCAGGAAACTACAGGCCAGTTAGCCTTACATCTGTCCCAGGGAAGATGGTGGAAAGACTCATCCAAGAGAAAATCTTAAAACACATAAAAGAACAAACCTTGCTGAGAGAAAATCAGCATGGCTTCTGTAAGGGTAAATCTTGTCTGACAAACCTTTTAGAATTTTTTGAAAAGGTCAACAGGCACATGGATTTGGGTGAACCGGTGGATATAGTCTATCTGGATTTTCAAAAGGCTTTTGACACAGTCCCTCACCAAAGGCTGCTGAGAAAATTGCACAGTCAGGGGATAAGAGGGCAGGTTCTCTTATGGATTGAGAACTGGTTGAGATCCCGGAAACAAAGAGTAGGTGTCAATGGGAAATTTTCACAATGGAGAGAGGTGAAAAGCGGTGTGCCCCAGGGCTCTGTCCTTGGACCGGTGCTTTTCAATCTGTTCATAAATGACCTGGAGACAGGGATAAACAGTGAGGTGGCCAAGTTTGCCGATGACACAAAACTTTTCCATGTGGTAAAAACCAGAGAAGATTGTGAAGAGCTCCAGAAGGATCTCTCCAAACTGGGGGAATGGGCTGAGAAAACCAAATGTAAAGTAATGCATATTGGGGCAAAAAATTCAAACTTCATCTATCAACTCATGGGATCTGAGTTATCCGTGACGGATCAGGAAAGAGATCTTGGTGTGTTGGTGGACAGCTCCATGAAGGTGTCTCCCCAATGTGTGGCAGCGGTGAAGAAGGCCAATTCCATGCTAGGGTTTATCAAAAAGGGGATTGAAAATAAAACAGCGAACATTATAATGCCTTTATACAAAACAATAGTAAGGCCCCACCAGGAGTATTGTGTACAATTCTGGTCACCGCATCTCAAGAAAGACATAGTGGAACTGGAAAAGGTACAGAAGAGAGCGACTAAAATGATTACTGGCCTGGGGCACCTCCCATATGAAGAAAGGCTTAAACATTTGGGCCTCTTTAGTCTGGAAAAAAAGGCGCTTGAGGGGGGATATGATTGAGACATACAAAATAATGCAGGGTATGAGTAAAGTGGATAGAGGGAAGCTCTTCTCTCTCTCCCAAAATGCCAGAACTAGGGGACATACACTCAAACTGAGCGCTGGGAGAGTAAGAACTGATAAAAGAAAATATTTTTTCACCCAGCGCGTTGTAAGTCTATGGAACTCCCTGCCACAGGATGTGGTGATGGCATCTGGCCTGGATGCCTTCAAAAGGGGATTGGACAGATTCCTGGAGGAAAAGTCCATCACAGGTTACAAACCATGATGGAGATGTGTAATCTCCAGGCTTAAAACCAGGATACTTCAAGGGCCAGATGCAGGGGAGTGGTATCCGGAGACAGATATCTAGTCTCATGCGCTCCCAAACACATCTGGTAGGGCCGCTGTGAGATACAGGAAGCTGGACTAGATGGGCCTTTGGCCTGATCCAGCATGGCTCTTCTTATGTTCTTATGTTCTTATGTAAATCCTCACCCTAAGCTTGTTGGGGCCAGGTGATGGCAGTTGCAATACATGTGTTGCTGACAGGGAATTTAGCTCCTCTTCCTCACGTGCCTCGTGGAATTGATGCTCCCAATTGCCCCCCTGTCAACTTAGAATGGCAGACCCTAGATATGTGGCCCATCCTCCTACAACGCCTACACATGACTTCATGAAAAGGACAGGCACGGCGCTCTTGCTTCTCTCCACAGCTGGCACAGATTCCTCGCGATGTGTCCCGGACCCTCTGGCCTGGCGTTGCTGATGCAGCTTGGGAGTGACTAGCAGTACGATGCATGTCCACCACCCCAATCCAGATTTACTGAGGAATGCAGGTCTTGTTGGGTGCAGTGAATTCTCTTCCTGAAGGGAACTCTGTTCTTTAATGTTTTTCTCATAGGTTGTCGTGAGTTTCAAAGCCTCTGGCATAGACACATCATCCTGGGCGAGCATCTTATATCTGAGACATTGGTCCCACACCCCCCACAATGAATCTTTCAAGGAGGCCAGAAAGAAGTCCAGTAGCCATGACTCAACTTCCAGATAAACTCACCTGGATGACTGAGAATCTTCACAGACATCTTTCAAGGAGGCGTTCTTCTGAATTAGGATATCCACAGTGCATTGCAATTTTACAAGGAGCTGCAATATAGTCACTTAAAAAGGTAAAGGTTCCCCTGCACATGTGTGCTAGTCATGTCCGACTCTAGAGGCGGTGCTCATCTCCGTTTTCAAGCTGGAAGAGCCAGTGTTGTGCAAGTCCATGGCCATGTGGCCGGCATGGTTGCAAGGAAACACTGTTTTTACCTTCCCGCCTTTTACGGCGGTACCTATTTATCTACTTGCATTGACATGCTTTCAAACTGCTAGGTTGGCAGGAGCTGGGGTGAACAGCGGCAGCTCGCTCCACTGCGTGGCACCCGGGATTCGAACCGCCAAGTCAACCGTTTTCAGAGCCTTAGCCCACTGAGCCACTATGCCCCACTTACTTAATGAGTCACTTACTGACTCATTAATTTGCTGGTCTTGCTGAGCAACTTAAAAAGGGCAATGAATCTTTGTTGGTTGTGGGGCGAGATGGCAAGATAATGCCTGTGTCCGTTCATCAAACGTATAGATATCAATGTCTCTAGAAGCCATCAAACTCTCGAGCAAGGTAATGGTGGGAACGCCCAGAACAGTCACCAGCAGTGCCCGCTTCTTAGCCTCCTCATTTACACCTTGCATAAGGATGTAGCCTTTGATCTTATGAAGCCATTGTGGCCACCCTTTTGGGTGGCTGAGGTCAAATTCCAATGGGGCCTGGCTCGAATTACCTGTGCATTTTGGGGCAGAGGAAGCCCCGGGCAAAGGGGGGGAGCAGCGGGGGGTTTCCGTCCGGGCTTCCCCCCCACGTGGAATGGCCTCCATGGATTGGGGTCCTACAGGGCCTGGAAAGGCAGGCGGGGTTTTGAATTCCCTGCGCCCTTGAATGATACCGCTGCTTTTCCAGGAGCAGCATCCCTTTTGCACATTTTTCGCAGGGCATCCCAGAGGCAAAAATGTCATCTGGGAAAACATGCCTCTTCCTGGAAAAATCTGTTTGCCTTATGGAAAATTCATCTTACGGGGTGTTCGTCTTGTGGGGCACCACTCCTGTATTTGTGGATTAATTCTAGGTAAGAATTTTACTAGGGTCTGACTTGTTTCCTTCCAAATCCAAATATTTACTTGCATTTCGTGTCTTTTCAACAAAGGTAGGAATGAAAATAGTGTGTGTCTTTCTCTTTTTTTTACAATTTTACCACCAAAAAAAAAAAACTATCAAAGTGAGCAGGACAGTGAGGAGTACATTTGAAGTTAAGAAGTTCCGGAAATTTCAGGATTAGGCAGGCAGGCGGGTGGGTGGGGGCTCCACGGGAAACAAAACAAAGAAATAGGCAAGGTAGAAATAAGTTTGGGAACTTCAGGATTTTAGAGGAAGGGAAGGAAAGGAGGGGCTCCGGAGGGAAGGAGAGGGAGTTTGTCCCCTCCCCCACCGCGCTCACCACCTGAAATGGGGCAGAAGAAGAAGAGGACGAGGAGGAGGAAGGCATATTCCCCCCACCCCCCATTCTCTTCTCCTCCCTCCCTCCTTCCCTGCCTGCCTTGCAGGACCAGAAGGGTGCGCTGGGGGGGGGGGAGTGTTCGGTCCTCCGAGGGGGGCGGGAGGGCAGCGAGTCCTGCTTCCTAGAGTGGCAGGAAGTGAAAGGCTGGGGGGGGGTTCCTGTTTTCCAAGAGACTATAACCCCTCCCCCCCCCCAAAAAGAAGGCTCTCCTCTGTGGTTGTTGGAAGGAGAGGAAAAGAGATCCCCCGCAAGAAGGAGGAGGAGGAGGTGCGTTGTGCAACTGGGGGGGTTGCAATGCTATTGGGGGAGGAGGAGGAGGAGGAAAAGGGGGGGCTGTTGTTGTTGAAGACATTTTTGCCCCCCCAAAAAACAGGAGGAGAAAGGGGGGAGAGGGGGGAACTGAACCTCCCTTTTTGGAGGGAATTGGGGGATCCAGGCAACCCTCTTCCCTTTCTCTACCTCCCCCCGCAAGGAAAAATGGAGGGAGGAAGACGCTTTTTCGCAATCCCCCCCCCCAAAAAAGGTACCAGGCCTCCTCCTCCTCCTCCTCCTCCTCCACTCCCATTTGGGGGAGGAAGAGAAAAGGCAGCAAGTGAGAAGGGGAAAAACCGAAGCTTTATAAAGGGAGGGAGGGAGTGGGGGAACAAGAAGGGACTCCCCTCCTTTGGTTGGGGGGCTCAGGATTTTAAAGGAATTCCCCCCTTTTGTTTTAATCCCCATTGTGTGTGTCGGGGGAGAACAGATGGCAAAGAAGGAAAGGGGTTAAAAGTTCCTCCCCTCCCAGGTTTCCTTGTCCTGAGCCGAAATCTGAGCCCGGATCTCCCCTGGGCTCCCAATGCAGGGCTCTCTGTCTGTCTGTCTGTCTTTCTGTCTGTCTGTCTGTCTGTTCCTTGCTTCTCTGTCCATGTGCAGAGGGCTGCCCCCCCCCCCCGGGCCCTTCTCTCTCTCTCTCCAGCCCCTCTCTCAGGATGCCCCACGATGGAGGAGCAGGAGGAGGAGGCAAGAGAGGGGTACCACCGTGCTCCCCGCCACCCTGCACAATCCCTGCCAGAGCCTCCTGGTGGTGGGGGACTTCAACGTGCATCCCGAGGGTGGGCTCTCAGGGTTAGGGTTATGGATTTCATGGAGCCCATGGCCTCTTTGAACCTGGCCCAGAGTGTTGTTTGCCCCACCCATAGAGCCGGGCATACCTTCGACCTCCACATCAACGGATCATAATCTGAGGGTTGGGGACATTGTTCCCCAGCACATGTCATGGACAGACCATCTTCTGCTCTGTTTTTTCCTCTCGATCGCTGCTCCATCCCACGGGGAGCCTCAGCCTCTTGTGTTGGCCCCCAACCCCCAAAGGCTTCTGGATCCCAAACGGTTTTCGGAGGCCTTTGGGGAGCTTCCTGACGGCCTGGCTGACGATCCGGTGGAACCTCTGGTGGAGAGATGGTATGAGGAGACCACCCAGGCTGTTGACTGGATCGCCCTTAAGTGCCTCCTTCGTTGTGGATCTCGCTCCTCGCTATGGTTCACGGCAGGGTTGAGAGCGATGAAGCAAGAACGAAGAAGGCTGGGGAGCAGATGGAGGAAGGACCGGTCAGCATCTAATCAGGCTGCCGTTTGTGCTCTGACCTGGCTCTATGTTCATGCGGTCAGGGAGGCCAAAAGATCTTATGCCCCCTTGAGAATTGTTGCAACCTCAAACGGCCAAGCGGAGTTGTTCCACGTGGTTTGGACCACAACTCCCACAGTCCTTTGTCATTGGCAATTAAGCTTTGAATTCTGGGAGTTGTGGTCCAAAACATCAGGAAGGCTGAAGTTTGGACATGCCTGCTGTAGCCCCTCCTCGAATATCCCTGGAGCACCACCCCCTCGGTCCCCTCGCCTGGCTGAGTTTGGGCCTGTTTCGTCAGCAGAAGCCTCCAGGGAACATAAGAACATAAGAACATAAGAAGAGCCATGCTGGATCAGGCCAAAGGCCCATCTAGTCCAGCTTCCTGTATCTCACAGCGGCCCCACCAGATGCGTTTGGGAGCGCATGAGACTAGATATCTGTCTCCTGATACCACTCCCCTGCATCTGGCCCTTGAAGTACCCTGGTTTAAAGCCTAGAGATTACACATCTCCATCATGGTTTGTAACCCGTGATGGACTTTTCCTCTAGGAATCTGTCCAATCCCCTTTTGAAGGCATCCAGGCCAGATGCCATCACCACATCCTGTGGCAGGGAGTTCCATAGACTTACAACGCGCTGGGTGAAAAAATATTTTCTTTTGTCAGTTCTTACTCTCCCAGCACTCAATTTGAGTGTATGTCCCCTAGTTCTGGTATTTTGAGAGAGGGAGAAGAGCTTCCCTCTATCCACTTTACTCATACCCTGCATTATTTTGTATGTCTCAATAATATCCCCCCTCAAGCGCCTTTTTTCCAGACTGAAGAGGCCCAATTGTTTTAGTCTTTCTTCATAAGGGAGGTGCCCCAGCCCAGTAATCATTTTAGTCGCTCTTTTCTGCACCTTTTCCAGTTCCACTATGTCTTTCTTGAGATGCGGTGACCAGAATTGTACACAATACTCCAGGTGGGGCCTTACTATTGTTTTGTATAACGGCATTATAATGTTGGCTGTTTTATTTTCAATCCCCTTTTTGATAATCCCTAGCATGGAATTGGCCTTCTTCACTGCTGCCACACATTGGGGAGACACCTTCATGGAGCTGTCCACCAACACACCAAGATCTCTTTCCTGATCCGTCACGGATAACTCAGAGCCCATGAGTTGATAGATGAAGTTTGGATTTTTTGCCCCAATATGCATTACTTTACATTTGGTTACATTAAAACGCATTTGCCATTTCTCAGCCCACTCTCCCAGTTTGGAGAGATCCTTCTGGAGCTCTTCACAATCTTCTCTGGTTTTTACCACATGGAAAAGTTTTGTGTCATCTGCAAACTTGGCCACCACACTGTTTATCCCTGTCTCCAGGTCATTTATGAACAGATTGAAAAGCACCGGTCCCAGGACCGAGCCCTGGGGCACACCGCTTTTCACTTCTCTCCATTGTGAAAATTTCCCATTGACACCTACTCTTTGTTTCCGGGATCTCAACCAGTTCTCAATCCATAAGAGGACCTGCCCTCTTATCCCCTGACTATGCAATTTTCTCAGCAGCCTTTGGTGAGGGACTGTGTCAAAAGCCTTTTGAAAATCCAGATAGACTATATCCACCGGTTCATCCAAATCCACGTGCCTGTTGACCTTTTCAAAAAATTCTAAAAGGTTTGTAAGACAAGATTTACCCTTACAGAAGCCATGCTGATTTTCTCTCAGCAAGGTTTGTTCTTTTATGTGTTTTAAGATTTTCTCTTGGATGAGGCCTTCCACCATCTTCCCTGGGACAGATGTAAGGCTAACCGGCCTGTAGTTTCCTGGGTCCCCCCTCCTTCCTTTTTTAAAAATTGGTGTGACATCCGCTATCGTCCAGTCCTCCGGCACTGTGGCCGTTTGAAGAGACAAGTTGCATATTTCCGTTAAGAGATCTGCAATTTCATTTCTCAGTTCCCTAATAACCCTTGGGTGGATGCCATCTGGGCCCGGGGATTTGTTAATCCTCAATTTATCAATTAGTCCTAAAACCTCCTCTCTTTTAACCTGTATTTGATTTAATTCTTTAGTCAAGAGGGGCGGCTCAGGCAGCGGAATCCGCTCAAGGTCCTCTGTCGTGAAGACAGACGCAAAGAACTCGTTCAATTTCTCTGCAATGTCCAAGTCCTCCTTAACCTCCCCTTTTCCTCTCTCACCATCCAGAGGCCCAATTGGTTCTCTGGCAGGTTTTCTACTTCTAACATATTTAAAGAAGCTTTTATTATTACCCTTTATATTGCTAGCCATGCGTTCCTCAAAGTCTTTCTTTGCCTCCCTTATCATCTTTTTACATTTCTTTTGCCAGAGTTTGTGTTCCTTTTTATTTTCCTCATTTGGGGAGGATTTCCATTTACAGAAGGACCTCTCCTTGTGCTTTAGAGCCTCTCTAACTCCACTCGTTAACCATGCCGGTGTCCTCTTGGACTTAAATGAGCTCTTCTTTCTTTGTGGTATGCACTTGTGCTGGGCCTCTATTATTGTTGTTTTAAACAGGCTCCATGCGCTCTGAAGAGATTGGATTCTTCTAACCCTCCCCTTCAGTTTCTCTCTAACTAGTTTCCTCATCTGAGGGAAGTTTGCCCTTCGAAAATCAAGGGTTTTTATGTCTGATTTGGTTGACACTCTTCCTCCGACATGCATGGCAAAGGAGATTGCAGCATGGTCACTGTTCCCCAGAGGCTCAGTGACATTCACATCCCTGATGAGGTCCTGAGTATCACACAATATTAGATCTAGAGTTGCCTGTTCTCGGGTGGGCTCCATGACAAGTTGCTCTAAGGTACAGTCATTCAGCAAGTCGAGAAACCCAGTTTCTCTTTCTTGCCCGGAGCTCGCATTGGCCCAGTCAATGTGGGGATAATTGAAGTCCCCCATGATTACTATCCTATCCCTCTTAGCCACCTCCATGATTTCTCTCCTCATTTCAAGGTCCCCCTCAAGTTTTTGATCTGGTGGACGATAGAATACTCCAACTATCATATCACTCTTTGGACCTGGTAGTTTAACCCTCAGTGATTCTATGGCGGAGTCAGACCCTTTGTCAATCTCCATTCTGCTGGATTTTATGCCTTCTTTGACATAGATGGCCACTCCTCCTCCAACCCGCCTCTCTATCCCTTCTATAGAGTTTATAGCCTGGGATTGCTGTGTCCCACTGGTTCTCCACATTCCACCAGGTTTCTGTTATGGCTATTATATCAATGTTATCCCTAGCTGCCAGATGTTCAAGTTCTCCCATCTTTGCTCGGAGGCTTGAGCATTGGCGTAGAAGCACTTGTACAGTGGGTCCCGCAACAGCTGCTGCCTTGTTCTTCTCCCCCACAGCTTTTATTTTCAGTAGACGAACTGTCACATTCCACTATTCTGCCAGTATTAATACTTGCTATGTCATCTCTATGTGATTCTCTACCCTCTCCAGCCTCATTCCCCGAGGATGAGGTGTTCCGAACCGGATGCCACACAGCTCCTGTCGGCTTTCCCCCAGTTATCAGTTTAAAAGCTGCTCTGCTGTCTTTTTGAGGTTGAGTGCCAGCAATCTGGTCCCATCATGATTCAAGTGCAACCCATCCCTCCTGAAGAGGTGTGGCTTGTCCCAAAATGTTCTCCAGTTCCTGACAAATCTAAAGCCCTCCTCTCGACACCATCGCCTCATCCACGCATTGAAGCTTCTGAGTTCTGCCTGCCTGGCGGGACCTGCACGAGGAACAGGTAGCACTTCTGAAAATGCTACCTTGGAAGCCCGGGACTTCAATCTTCTACCTAGCAACCTGAATTTGGCTTCCAAGACTGACCGCTTGGTCTTCCCGACATCATTGGTACCGACGTGTACCATGACCACTGGCTCCTTCCCAGTTCTCTCTAACAAGCTATCTATATTTCTGGTGATGTCTGCAACCTTTGCACCCGGCAGGCAAGTGACCATCCGGTTATCATGCTCCTCACAAATCCATCCCTCCGTATTTCTAATGATAGAATCCCCTAGCACAATGAGCTTCTCTCCTGCAGCCTGCTCATCAACATGTACCTGATCTTGTATCTCATCAATAGTGATGAGGGAGAGATCCTCTGGCGGAACCACTTCTTCCTCTATGTGTGCCTCATGAGGTGTGCTGAGGGAAAGAGCTTCAAATTGATTGTGCAAGATGAGACTCTCTGAGCGATGCCTTGGCCTTCTACTCCTTTGAGTCACATTCCTCCACCCATCCACCTCCTGAGTTGGGGGAGTGACTTCCTCCTCTGAAGTGTGCCCTGTCTCTTCTTGGACCTGGATAATCTCTTCCGCTCTGTCCAGGAACTGCTCAAGCTCCTTAATATGTTGCTGGTCCACTATGCGAGCCTCTGGCTGCTGGACCTTCTCTTCCAATAGCGCAACCAGCTTGCACTTGCAGCAGATGTAGTTCTGCACACGCTCTGTCAAGATAACAAACATGGCACAAGTACTGCAGGTAACTACAGCTGCTCCCTGCAACTCCATTTTAACGATTACAATAAAATGTATTCAAGGTCTCAAAAATGTAAACTTGCACTTTTTTTTTTTAATCTAGTAAGACTCTTTACTTCTTTTATTGTTTAGTCAAAATCTAACAGTGTAGGGGCCGCTAAAAGGGTGTCCTCTGAGGAGGTGACTGCTGGTAGCAGCTATTTAAAGCTAAAACTCCGCCTCTTGCCCACAGAGAGTGTGGGTTCAGGCTGGAGATCCCTTTGAGATTCTGGGAACGAAATCTGTCCAGGTAAGGATCCCTTTGCCTCCTGGGCATTGAGACTCTTTACGGGTTGCCCTCCTGGGATGTCCCTCTTTGGAAGAAGCCCCCCAGGACTGGGCCATGAAGTGGCATTCATTATCAAACCAGCCAGCAGTTTTTAAAGCGCTTCCAGCATCAACAGGTTACCATTGTTTTTAGACTTGCTCCTAGTTTTTCGGTCAGAGCTTGAAACATTTTTATCTTATGCATTCATTCATCTCCAGTGACTGCTCTGGGTCACTTACAGGAGCTAAAGCACCCCACCCCGCCCAGCCATAAGCAGTGACATAAAAATAAAATGATGATCAATGTGACACATCAAATTTTAGACAATATTTTCTTCTGCTATGGGGCGGCTCTACAGGGAGTGCCTCTTTTGAGCAGTTAGAGAAAATAAGACATTTGGCTGTTCTGGTGTTCTTGTACTTTCCCCCTCCCTTGAGGTTGGCACAATGATTACCCAGCTCGTGTGGTGAAGGTGGGGGAGCAGTGCGTAACCTCCATAATTAAATGGTAACCAGCCCAGAGAGTGCTTGAAGCATTACGGGGCAGTAGATAAGCAGCGCCCTTTGCTTCTGGTTTGTTATTCCTTTGAAGCTCCCTATATCTGAAATTCAATAGGTCCCATGTCTGTTTGTTTGTTTCCTGCCCATGAAGAGCCAGGTTCCCTCACAATAATAAACAGCCAAGCTGCCTGAGGGGTTGGTTGCTCCTTGGAAGGAGGAGATCCTCCGCGCCCCATCCAGGCCTAGGGAGGAGGAGGAGGAGGAGGAGGAGGAGGCCTTCCTCACAGGGAGGAGGGTCAGCCCAAGGACACTGGCTCTGAGTTAGACCCCCCCCAAAATGCTTGTATTTGGGGGGGGCAGGGGTCCCCTCCCCTTCCCTGGGGGTGGCAGAAGGGAGACAGAGGGGGGGGGGGAGAGCAGGGAGTCCCGCTTCCTAGAGTGGCAGGAAACCCAAAAAGCTCCCAGGGAGGGAGGGGGGACCTTCGCTCCAAAAAGAAGGCTCTCCTCTGTGGTAGCTGGAAGGAGAGGAAAAGAGACACCCCCAAGAAGGAGGAGGAGGAGAAGATGTGTGGTGCAATTGGGGGGGGGTTGCAATGCTATTGGGGGGAAGGGGGCATTGGGAGATGGGAGGGGGAGATGGGGCGCTGGAGGGGAGGGAGGGGGCAAGGAGGGAAGACCCTCCTGGGCGTCCCTTTATGGGGGGTGGAGGAGGCGTTGATGATGAAATCCGTGGATGGGGTGTCCCAGGAGGGAAGCCCCCCCCACTGCACACTCCGTTGGGGGTCCAGAGGGAGAAGAGGAGTAAATTTGCCCCCCCAACCTCCCCCACCTTCACTTTTCTCTCCCCCCAAAAAAAAAAAACCAGCCCCCTCCTCCTCCTCCCCCCCCACTGACTGTTTGCAGGAAGGAGGGGAAAAGATCTGCCCCCCCCCAACCAGGAGGAGGTTCGTGCAGCAGGACGGGAGGGGTGGTGGTGGGGAGAGATGCAGATATGGGGAGGGGGGTCAGAGAAGAGGGGGGCACTGGGGATGGGAATGGGGGGTAAAATGGAAGCTGGGGAGAGGGCGGAGGAGTCCCCTGGGCGTCCCTTTATGGGGGGGAGGAGGAGGGGTCTATGCTGATTAAATGGAGGGGGTGTTAGGAAGGAAGGAACTCCCCCCCCCAGAAACACACCCTGGGCTCCGGAGGTAAAAAGAGTTCCTGCCCCCTCTAAGGACCCCCCCTTGCCAGCCATCCCCTCCTCCTTCCGTTTTCTCTCTCTCTCCCCCCACAATTTTAATTTGGAAGGGAAATGGGGCACCCGATCCATGGTGGGGGGGGAGAGAAAAGGCAGCGAGTGGGGCTTCCTAGAGTGACGGGGGTCAAAACGTGGCAATGGTGGACAAAGCAGGTACAGTACCCCCCCCAGCCGATCGCGGGTGGGAGGGCCTGGGACGGGTGGGGCGATCGTGCGCCTGTCCCAAAAGCCTGGGAGGAGCGTGGGGGAGGCTTCTCGGAGGTGCGTGGGGGGCACACAGAGTGACCAGGTTGCGATGTAGTGGGACCGCGGTACCTGAACCGTGAAATGGCAGGGGGTCACTGTATAATAGTCCAAACTTGTATATAATTTGCCAGGAGACTGTTCTTAAAAGTTCACATGGCAAGGGAAAAAATATGAAACTTTATATATGGAGTTGGGGGTGAACAGAAGGGACTCCCCTCCTTTGGGTGGGGGGTCAGGGCTTCAAAGGAATTCTCTCCCCCCTTTTTTATCCCCATTATGTGTGGGGGGGCAGATGTCAAAGAAGGAAAGGGGCTGAAAGTTCCTCCCCTCCCAGGTTTCCTTGTCCTGAGCCGAAATCTGAGCCCTGGTTCTCCCCTGGGGTCCCAGTGCAGCTCTCTCTCTCTCTCTCTCTCTCTCTCTCTCTCTCTCTCTCTCTCTCTCTGTGTGTGTGTGTGTGTGTGTGTGTGTGTGTGTGTCCAGCTTCTATGCCCATGTGCAGAGGGCTTTACCCCCCCTCACCCAGGTCCCTTTTCTCAGAAGCACCGTGGGGCAATTGATGGGATGCCCCCCCCAAACGCCGCTCCTGCCCCACCCGGGAACTAACAGTCCAAGAAGCAATGAAGGAGGAGGAGGCAGGATGGGGGGGGGGGCCTTGGAGGTGGGCATTTTGGAATCGCAATCCGTCCTCACACAATATACAATTATACAGTATTAAGCTAAGCAGGGTCAGGCCTGGTTAGTACTTGGATGGGCGACCAAGAAAAACTCCATGGACATGGGATCACAAAGAGTCAGTCACGACTCTAAAGACACAACACACACATGCAATTATACAATATCTAATTATACAGGTTACTCAAATCTGAGAGAGATTGAGAGGCGCTCCAGAGGGATTTCTTGACACTGGGGGAGCGCCGAGTGAAGAATGTTGGGTCAACACACACACACACTCACCCCAATTCCATTTATAAGCTGATGGGGCCTGAACTCTCTGAAACAAACCAGGAAAGGGACCTTGGTGTCCTGGTTGACAGCTCAAGGCAGGTATCAACCCAGTGTGCCGCAGGAGTGGAAAAAGCCAACTCAATGCTAGGGATCATTAGGAAAGGGATAGAAAACAAGTCAGCAAGTGTCCTTTTGCCTCTTTATCAATCTGTGGTGAGGCCCCATCTGGAGTCTTGTGTCCAGTTCTGGTCCCCATCCCTTCAGGAGGATACTATGGAAATGGGAAAAGTACAGTGGAAAGGGGAACCAGAATGATTCGGGGACTGGAACGCCTTCCTTGCCATCTGAGGCTGCAACGGCTGGGCCTCTTCACTCTTGAATGACGGCGCCTAAGAGGTGACCTGATTGAAGTTTATAAAATCATACACAGAGTGGACAAATAGAAAAGGGAAAGCTGTTTTCCCTATTGCACAACACTAGAACTAGGGGGCACTCCATGAAACTTTCTCTCAAACAAATGAGAGAAAGTACATTTTCACCAAGAGGATCACTGGTCTGTGGAATCCCCTGGCAGAAGAAGTGGTGACAGCTGTCAGCCTTGACAGCTTTGAAAAAGGATTGGACAAGTTCATGGAGAACAGGGGTATCAATGGCTATCAATATGGGTGCCTAAGGACAACCTCCGGGTTGGAGAGAGAGGCAGGATATCTCTCAATGCCATTTGTGGGAAATCGTAAGCAGGTGAAGACCTCTGCTTGGGAATACCCTGAAGCAAATGGTGAGCCACTGGGTGAGACAGAATGCTGGACTGGAAGGGCTGTAGCCTGTTCCAACAAAACTTTCTTATATTCTTAATACATGAAAGCATTTATACAGTATTATAAGCCTCCTAGAGATGGGAGACCCAAACCACTAAGCAGAGTTGAGCCACCCTGAGTCTCTTTTCAGGAGAAAAGCAGGGTACCAATATTTGAAATAAATTGTTTGGGGTGATTAAACTGCAGGAGGCTGTGGAACAATTTTGTATCCATTTCTTACCCTGAACCTCACGAGACCTTTCCCAGCATGGAAGAGAACCATTTCCTCACAGATTGTCACAGGAGGAATATAATAAATCCCCTGGCATTCCTCAGGACATTCACTGTGTCTCATTCTCCTGCCTCCACCATGGCAGTCCAGTGGGTTTGTTACTTGAGTTGAGACTCCGTTTTTTATGGTTGCTTCTATTTTGCAGGTTAGACGCTATACAGAATAAAAGAGGAGGCCTCCAAGCGTTTGAGGAAGAGGTTGAATATTCAGATGCAAAAGAGGGTGTTGAGAATCAAACCAGAAGGAAGAAGCTTAGAAGGAAAACAGATAGATATAAAGATGGACAAATCTATTGCTTGTCAGGAGGAAGACCAAGTGGTTCCAAAAATATCCAAAGGAGAGGAAAGGAATGAGCATGGCAAGTGTGGAAAATCTTTTACTAGCTCCTCAATAATTTTTTCCCATAGGAAAATTCACCAAGGGGACAATAAATTGACATGCTTAGAGTGTGGAAAGAGTTTTAGTTGTTCTAGCGACCTAACTATACACCTGAGAGCACACACAGGCGAGAAGTCATTTGAATGTCTGGAGTGTGGAAAAAGGTTCAGGAAATCTGGAAGCCTTGCTAAGCATCACAGAACCCACACAGGCGAGAAGCCATTTGAATGTCTGGAGTGTGGAAAGAGGTTCAGTGATTCTGGAAGCCTTGCTAGCCATCACAGAACCCACACAGGTGAGAAGCCATTTGAATGTCTGGAGTGTGGAAAGAGGTTCAGTCAAGCTGGACACCTTGCTAGCCATCACAGAATCCACACAGGCGAGAAGCCATTTGAATGTCTGGAGTGTGGAAAGAGGTTCAGTCAAGCTGGACACCTTGCTAGTCATCACAGAATCCACACAGGCGAGAAGCCATTTGAATGTCTGGAGTGTGGAAAGAGGTTCAGTCAAGCTGGACACCTTGCTAGGCATCACAGAATCCACACAGGCGAGAAGCCATTTGAATGTCTTGAGTGTGGAAAGAGGTTCAGTCAAGCTGGAACCAGCCATCACTCACAGAATCCACACAGGCGAAAAGCCATTTGAATGTCTGGAGTGTGGAAAGAGGTTCAGTGAATCTGGAAGCCTTGCTAGGCATCACAGAATCCACACAGGCGAGAAGCCATTTGAATGTCTGGAGTGTGGAAAGAGGTTCAGTGAATCTGGAAGCCTTGCTATGCATCACAGAATCCACACAGGCGAGAAGCCATTTGAATGTCTGGAGTGTGGAAAGAGGTTCAGTTCTAGCCATCACAGAATCCACACAGGCGCCATTTGAATGCCTGGAGTCATCACAGAATCCACACAGGCGAGAAGCCATTTGAATGTCTGGAGTGTGGAAAGAGGTTCAGTGAATCTGGAAGCCTTGCTAAGCATCACAGAATCCACACAGGCGAGAAGCCATTTGAATGTCTGGAGTGTGGAAAGAGGTTCAGTCAATCTGGAATCCTTGCTAGTCATCACAGAATCCACACAGGCGAGAAGCCATTTGAATGTCTGGAGTGTGGAAAGAGGTTCAGTCAATCTGGAAGCCTTGCTAGCCATCACAGGACCCACACAGGCGAGAAGCCATTTGAATGTCTGGAGTGTGGAAAGAGGTTCAGTGTATCTGGAAGCCTTGCTAAGCATCACAGAATCCACACAGGCAAGAAGCCATTTGAATGTCTGGAGTGTGGAAAGAGGTTCAGTCACAGAATCTGGAAGCCTTGCTAGCCATCACAGAATCCACACAGGACGAGGCGAGAAGCCATTTGAATGTCTGGAGTGTGGAAAGAGGTTCAGTCAATCTGGAAGCCTTGCTAGCCATCACAGAATCCACACAGGCGAGAAGCCATTTGAATGTCTGGAGTGTGGAAAGAGGTTCAGTGAATCTGGAAGCCTTGCTAAGCATCACAGAATCCACACAGGCAAGAAGCCATTTGAATGTCTGGAGTGTGGAAAGAGGTTCAGTCAAGGTGAACACCTTGCTAGTCATCACAGAATCCACACAGGCGAGAAGCCATTTGAATGTCTTGAGTGTGGAAAGAGGTTCAGTCAAGCTGGACACCTTGCTAGCCATCACAGAATCCACACAGGCGAAAAGCCATTTGAATGTCTGGAGTGTGGAAAGAGGTTCAGTCGAGGTGAACACCTTGCTAGTCATCACAGAATCCACACAGGCGAGAAGCCATTTGAATGTCTTGAGTGTGGAAAGAGGTTCAGTCAAGCTGGACACCTTGCTAGCCATCACAGAATCCACACAGGCGAAAAGCCATTTGAATGTCTGGAGTGTGGAAAGAGGTTCAGTCGAGGTGAACACCTTGCTAGTCATCACAGAATCCACACAGGCGAGAAGCCATTTGAATGTCTGGAGTGTGGAAAGAGGTTCAGTCGAGATGGACACCTTGCTAGGCATCGCAGGACCCACACAGGCGAGAAGCCATTTGAATGCCTGGAGTCTGGAAAGGTTCAGTGAAGCTGGACACCTTGCTAGGCATCGCAGGACCCACACAGGCGAAAAGCCATTTGAATGTCTGGAGTGTCGAAAGAGTTTCAGGCGGGCTGGAAGCCTTGCTAGCCATCACAGGACCCACACAAGGTAGAAGCTATTCGAATATATGGAGTGTGGAAAGAGGTTCAGTCGAAGTGAACACCTTGCTAGCCATCACAGGACCCACACCCGATTCCTGCATGGCAGGGGGTTGGACTAGATGGCCCTTGAGGTCTCTTCCAACTCTATGATTCTATGAATGTCAGAACTGAGAACTGTGTTTCTGTCATTCTGGTTGTCCTTTCTACACACATTAGGACCCACTTCTTTGAAAAGCCTTTCAAAAATCTGGACTGTGGGAAAAACCACACAATCCTTGTTCAATAATCCATGTTAAGATTTCATACTATGTTTGTGTATGTTAAAATGTAATATTTTTAATTGGCTGAAAGGTTCTGAGCCAAGGACTAACTCTCTGAGGTAATTGATTACATATTCTGGACACCTGGTATATAATGGGCAAAGAAAAACAAAAGAAAACAAAATAAACAAAACATGTGGCAGATGCTTGTGATCTTGAGGATAGATTGTTGCAACACACTCTACCTGGGACTGCCCTTGACCCTTACTCGGAGACTACAGCGGGTACAAAATGTGGCAGCCAGACTGGTGTTTGGTATGGGCAGATATGAACATGTCACCCCAGTTCTGGCTCGTTTGCATTGGCTGCCCCTTGTGTCCCGGATAAGGTTCAAGGTACTGGTTTTGACTTCCGAAACCCTCCACGGCTTGGGACATGAGAACCTGACAGAGCGGATCTCCCTGAGGTCAACTGAGGCCTCATCCACCAGAACGTCGCAGGCGCTCTCACTTTGGGTGGCCCCTCCCAGGGAGGTCCAGAAATTGATTACTCGAAACTGGGCCTTCTCAGTGAACAAACTGCCGAGTGAGATTCGCCTTGCACAGTTCCTGCCAGCCTTCAAAAAAGCGCTAAAGACCTTGCTTTTCAGAGAGGCATTTGGTGAGCATTAGGGTTTTTTTTTTTTTTTTTGAGGAGTGGTGGCATTTTTTTGGTTCTCTTCCTCCATCTTGCCACAATTAGAATAGAATAGAGTTTTATTGTCATTATGCATATGCAAGATATGTACAACGAAATTAGAGTGCTGTTCCACAACACACTCTAAACAAGGAACCATACAAAACACATAAAACACCATACAAGATATTAAAAACTCTTAAAATCACTTACAAAATTTAAAACATTACTTAAAAACTGATTAAGATGGTTCTAAAACTGTCACGTTTAACTTGGATACCGCTCTGGGATAAAAACTGTTCTTTAGTCTATTTGTCCTTGACCTAAGAGACCTATATGTCTTGCCAGACGGCAACAGTTCAAAAAACTGGTGGCCAGGATGTGAAGGGTCTCTTAGAATTCTAGATGTCTTCCAAAGGAGGAAGAGGACAGCCCACTATCCTCTCAGCAGTGTTTATAACCTTCTGGAGTGCCCTTCTATCTGCCACTGTGCAACTGGCGAACCAGAGACAGAGGCAGTAAGTGATGGTGCTTTCTATAAAACCCCGCTAGAAGGTTACCAACAGTTGTTCCCTCCTGAGAAGTCTCAGAAGATATAGTGCTTCAGTGTTGGAACTCCAGGTCAAATCCTCCTGTAGAACGACTCCTAAGAACCTACTGTCCGTCACCCACTCTACACAAACTCCATCAGTAATCAAGAGCTGAGTGTCTGGTTTCCTTTTTCGGTAGTCCACTATAAGCTCTTTGGTCTTATTGATATTTATTATCAGATTGTTAGTTCTGTACCACCGTAGCAGCCGATGCACCTCCTCTCGGTAGGCAGACTCATCTCCACCAGAGATGAGTCCCACTACTTTTGTGTCATCGGCAAACTTGATTATTTTATTTTCAGGACGAGTGTGAGTGCAGTCAGAGGTGTAAATACTGAACAGTAGTGGGCTCAGTACACAGCCCTGTGGAGTGCCCATGTTGAGAGTGAGGGCTGATGACATGTGGTTTCCTAATCTGACCCTCTGTGAGCGATTTGATAAGAAATCCATGATCCAGGCACAGATGAAATTACAGAAACCAAAGTCCTTAAGTTTGGATATCAGCTTGTGAGGTATAATTGTATAGAAAGCAGAGCTAAAGTCCACGAAGAGCATCCTTACATGGGTCCCCCGCAGCTCCAGATGGGTAAGAGCAGTGTGCAAGGTGATATCTATAGCATCTTCCGTGGATCTATTTGCTCTGTAAGCAAACTGATATTTATCAAACGTGCCTGGGAGGCAAGAGATAATATGCTGGTGGACTAATCGTTCCAGACACTTCATTACAATGGAGGTAAGTGCCACTGGTCTATAATCATTTAAGCTGTTAGTAGATGGCTTCTTTGGCAGTGGAACTGTTAGGATTTGATAAGCATGAGGGGAAAAATCAAAATATATTATAAGCATTAAAATATTAACAGATCCAAATATGCTGACAAGGCATAAGGTCAAAATGACCTGGCAAAACTTGGCATAACAGCAGAGACTTGGCACGATCTCTTACAGTGCGTGGGTGCCGATCTCCTGAATAACAACATGGCGGTTAGCCAGGAATAAGGAACCAACTTTGAACTATGCCTTGGAAATAGGGTCAGGTCATTCTAGGCTTTGATGGCCAAATGGCTAGGCCAAGAACATGAGCTAATGAATAGGCACTTGTGGGCACGTGCAGGGGCGTACAAAATACGTCAGTCTTAGATCATACAACCTCACAGAAAACTATAAAAATCATGGAAAGTCATTTAGTCCTTTGTCCAGGACAGCAGGGCAGATCGAACCGTCTGGCCTGTGCTATGTCTTGGAACCTTAAGGGGCCCTTGGACCCTTAAGCTAAGATGTCTACCAACCTATTTTCTGTACTGTATGTGTTCTGTGTTGTATCTCTATCTGTCTTTAATAAACCTTTTGTTATATAACTAAATCAGCATGGCAATTTTTAAAGAACCACCAAAACTCATCAGAATGGTGCATTGGCAATATTTTTAAGAAACAATTTTAAACTTATCAGAACAATAATGGAGGCCTTCAGACAAGATGGAATAGTTGACTGGGCTAAAGACCGGTTAAAAATTTCAGTAAAAACTCCAGCCAACTGGTCTGTGCACTCCCTAATCACCCGACCAGAAATGCCATCAGGTCCTGCAGCTTTCCTTGGGTTCACAGTTCTCAAGATGTTTCTCACTTCCTACATCTCAACAAGAAGCAAGTGGCTAAACTGTACTGATGGCTGTAATGTAAATACCTCTGTTTGTTCTGTCTCAAATCTAGCAAAAAAGTGTTCAGTTCTTCAGCCAAAGAAGCATTTCCTGCAGAAGGGGCAGCATTATTAGATCTATAACTAGTGATTTGCTGAACCCTTTGCCACATTTGCCTCACATTAGTATTACTGTAAAAACAAGCCTCAATCTTCTTCTTATAATCCGCCTTTGGTTTTTTAATGCATCTTCTCAAATCTGCTTTAGCAACGCTAGTATTATTAAAAATTATTATTTTTTAATTGGTTGATTTGTTTGATATTTGTTTTTATTGTTATGTAATTGCTGAATACCGCCCGGAGTGCCATTGGAAATATAGGCGGTATAGAAATAAAGAGGTAAATAAATAAATAATTATACTGATTATTGATTGCACACATATGAATTGATCTGATATAATGTCGTGTACAATGTTATAATTTGGTACAGCTGACATATGATGATGTGACCTGATGCTTTGTATATCTTACAACTGAATTTCTAATACACTGCCATATGATTTTATGTATACTCTCTCTCTCTCTCTCTCTCTCTCTCTCTCTCTCTCTGTCTCTCTGCCTTGTCCCTCCCCAGAAGGTAGCCAGATTTGTCCACAACACTATATTATACAGGGCAGTAAAAACTTTGAGAGATTGTGAGTTGCTCCAGAAAATAAGTCAGCAAGTGTCCTTTTGCCTCTTTATAAATCTATGGTGAGGCCCCATCTGGAGGATTAATGTGTCCAGTTCTGGTCCCCATCCCTCCAGAAGGATATTATGGAAATGGAGAAAGTGCAGAGGAAAAGGGCAACCAGAATGATTAGGGGACTGGAACACCTTCCTTGCCATCTGAGGCTGCAACGTCTGGCCTCTTCACTCTTGAATGACGGTGCCTAAGAGGTGACCTGATTGAAGTTTATAACTTTTATAAACAGCTCTAGGCAGTTTATAAAACCATACACAATGTGGACAAAGTAGATAAGCAAGAACTGTTTTCTCTTTCGCACAACACTCGAACTAGGGGGCACTCCATGAAACCTTTGGGTGCTGGATCTCAAACAAATAAGAGAACGTACTTTTTCGCCCAGAGGATCCCTGGTCTGTGGAACTCCCTGACAGAAGAAGTGGGGACAGCGATGGCGGTGCAGGGGTTTAAATGCCTGTCCTGCAGCTGAAACTGCTCAGGACCTGGGGTTCAATCCCAGGTAGCAGGGGGCTCATGATCGACTCAGCCTTCCATCCTTCCGAGGTCGGTAAATTGAGTACCCAGCTTGCTGAATTAAATTGTAAACCGTAATTTAAATGTGTGAGCCGCCCAGAGAGTACTTGAAGTGGTATGAGGTGGTGTGTAAGCAGAACACTTTGCTTTGGACAGCTTTCAGCAAAGGAGTGGAGAAGTTCATGGAGGACATGGCTACCAGGATGGAGGCCTCAGGACCGGCTCCGGGTGGGAGAGGCAGGCAGGCAGGATCTCACCCTCTCTCTCAATGGCCTTTGCACAGGGTGGGAGATGGGAGTGAATTTTTTGAAAGCAGGGATGGGCACCAGGAAACAGATCTCCAGCAGCTCTTCAGTTGCAAGAAAGAAAGAGACACGCAACCCCTACCCCCACCCCAGGAGGAGGAGGAGGAGGCACGTGCAATGGGGGGGGGGATGAAATGAGGGCAGGGGTTGAGGGGGGTTGCAATGGAGGGAGGGGAAAAGAAGAGGGATTGAACCCCCATCCCTCTGGGGAGCCATGGGGAAGAGGAGGAGAGCCACCACCACCCCTCGATGCCTCTGCACCCTGTGAGGGTTCATATTGGTCATTGATGGGTTCCAAGCGAAAATCACCACAGCCCAGCCTTTTTGGAATATTTTCTAATAAAGGTTTATTCAACATATATTGATCAATGGGCTCTTTACTTGCATGAACATCGCTTTCGGAACTGTCAACTGTGACTTCAACAACCAACGGGTTTGCTTCAACAAAAGGATTTATGACAGGGCTCATTTGGGGGGGGATTATCTTCCGTACTCCCGGTGGGTTTCAACGATGGGGTTCCCCATCCGAAACATTGGCTGCCATAGCAAGGTTGGCGAGCCCATTGTGCCACAGGGTTCTCCCGATATACCGGGCGTCTGTTTCCCTGTCATCGTACCGCCCAGGTCCACTCATCCATCCCCCACTTTAACTTCAAAAGAGTCCTCCTCCTTTCTCCTCACCCCTTCTGCCTTAAGGCTTTCTGTCCATGGATCTTTATTTCCCTCCAACTGCGCTCCTTTTCACCTCCACCCAATCACCAACCCAAAAGGCGTCCTCTGTTACGCCTATATTCTCATAAGAACATAAGAAGAGCCTTGCTGGATCAGGCCAAAGGCCCATCTAGTCCAGCTTCTGGTATCTCACAGTGGCCCCACCAGATGCGTCTGGGAGCGGACAAAATGAGATATATGTCTCCTGCTACCACCACCTTGCATCTGGCCCTTGAAGGACCCCGGTTTTAAGCCTGGAGATTACACATCTCCATCATGGTTTGTCACCTGTGATTGACTTTTCCTCCAGGAATCTGTCCAATCCCCTTTTGAAGGCATCCAGGCCAGATGCCATCACCACATCCTGTGGCAGGGAGTTCCACAGACTAACTATGTGGTGGGTGAAAAAATATTTTCTTTTGTCTGTTCTCACTCTCCCAGCCCTCAGTTTGAGTGGATTATTATTTTTTATTATATTTATATACCGCCCCATCTTCCGAGCCGGAAGTTGGGGCGGTGTAGACTAAAAAAGAGAGAACAACAACAAGCAGGCATTAAAAAAAGAAAAATCAGAAGCACAATAAAAATAGGAGGGTACAATAACCTCCGCAAGAAGTGACACGGGCGGCAACGAAAAGGTGGGGGGGGGGGGAGAAGTAAACAAAATGGTCGCCATATGTCTCCTTGAAAAGATGGGTTTTCAAGGCTTTTTTAAAGGCGGGCAGCGACACTGCAAGGCGCAGCTCACTAGGGAGCTGATTCCACAGATTAGGGCCCACCACAGAGAAGGCACAGTTACGTGTGAGGAACTTCCGCGCCTCTCTGGGAGTGGCCACCCTAAGAGAGAGCGCCTGCGCCATTCTTGTGGGTCTGGACCCAGTCAACCTCTGAGAGATACGCTCCGTCAGGTACTCTGGTCCCAAACCGTGGAGGGCTTTGAAAATCAAAACCAAGACCTTGAACCTAATCCAGTGGACAACGTGTAGCCAATATAGGCAAGCCAAGACTGGGGTGATGTGCTCGAATCTACGAGCACCCACCACCAGCCTGTCCGCCGCATTCTGCATCTGTTGAAGTCTCCGGACAAGGGTCAAGGGCAACCCCACGTAGAGGGCATTGCAATAGTCGATGTCCCCTAGTTCTGGTATTTTGAGAGAGGGAGAAAAGCTTCCCTCAATCCACTTTACTCATGCCCTTTACTCATGCCCTGCATTATTTGAGTAGATGTCCCTCCTTCCCTAACCCTTCCCTCTTACAGCCCCTTCCAACTCACCTGGATGACTGAGAATCTTCACAGACATATAACTGATCAGGCATAATGAAATCTGATGGCAAAGCAAAAATGACATGATGCCTCCCCTCCCCAAATTCCGAAAAGCAACCACAAAGCAGAGTTGAGACCCCCTCCCATGTCTTTTAAGGAGACAGCAATATTTGAAATAAATAGGTAGGTGTTTTTTTTGGGGGGGGTGGAATGAACTGCAGGAGAGGTTTCCTCCCTGCCTCCCCCCTTCTCTGTCTCTTGAGGGAAGCTTTATTGCAGGCATGTCCAAACCTTGACCCTCCAGATGTTTTGGACCACAACTCCCCCACAGTCCTTTGTCATTGAGAGTCTAAGCTTAGAATTCGGGTCTTGGTTTAAGGCGGTGGTTCTCAACCTGTGGGTCCCCAGATGTTCCTGGACTGCAACTCCCAGAAATTCCTTCCAGCACAGCCAGTGGTGGAGGCTTCTGGGAGTTATAGTCCAGGAACATCTGGGGACCCGCAGGTTGAGAACCACTGGTTTAAAGAGAAATGCTTCCAGAAGTGAGATCCACACATCCATTCCTGCATGGAGCTCTGCCTCTATAGGATTACTGAGCATTGTTGTGATGTGCCACCAGATCACCTTTGACTTCTGGTGGCCCTGTCCAAGAGAGACCTCAGCAGCCCAGCTCAGCCCTTGTAGACTTCAGCCTGCAGCTTCCTCTACGGAAGTGGTGGTGAACTTTTGACACTCCAGATGGACCACCACTCCCAGAATTCCAAGCCTGTATTGGACTGTGGGAGTTGTGGCCCAAAACATTTGGAGTGCCGAAAGTTCGCCACCACTGCTCTAGAGAGGCAGTCCATCCCATGCTTGGTCTTCTCTGGCCGCCTTCTGCCTCTCCCATCAAGGTGGTCTTCTCCTGAGATGCCCTAATTTGGAGAGCCTCCGTTTCAACGTTTTTGCCTCCTGAGATATCTCAGGCTTGATTTGTTCTAGGAAGCACTTAATTCTTTTATTACTAAAGTATTCAATAACCTCTCTTTTCCAGTGCCTTCTTTCCTGAATTACGCAGGAGAGAGGGGATGATTTTTTAAAATCTGATTCCTGCATTGTTACTACTCTCAGTCTGAGTAATCTCTTTGCTAAAGAATGGTCTGGAGATGACCTACTGAAATGGTTGAGAGTTTGCACACAGAGATGAATAATTAGTATTAAAATGCACCCAGATCATGAACAGATTTTCTCTTGGTATACATATATAACTTTGCATGTGCCAGCATTTGGTGGGGGTGGGGAATAATTTAGTTGTAAAACATTTAGAATGATTACTGTAAAACATGCTGAAAAATAAACTGATGATGGCTGTTGTGAGTTTTTTGGGCAGTTTGGCCGTGTTCTGGAAGTTTTTCTTCCTGACGCTTTGCCAGACTCTGTAGCTGGCATCTTCAGAGGGCAAGGAGCTCAGGGAACTAGGAGTTCTCTCTGTGCTCCGGGGTATAGAATGAGTGAGACTGTGGGGTTTTAAAGCCCTCTGAAGATGCTGGCCACAGAGTCTAGCAAAACGTTGGGTCTCAGCCGGCTCCTGCATTCCTTGTATACCCTCCTGTATCAATATAATATCATTAACAGCTTTCCTATCTCTTCCTATCAACATGTCTTTAGCTAAAATTGGGCACTTTCATCTTCTGGTGCCTTCCATTAATTTCCACATCTGCCCAAGCAGACACATAAGGTTTCAAATCCCCCTGAATACATTTAACAAAAACTTTTTCTTCTAAAATAGGACCCTTAGACTCTTACTAAGGTCTTAGCGCAGTGCTGGCCAACCCATGGCGCGGGTGCCAAAGGTGGTACTCAGAACCCTGTCTGTGGGCACCCGACATTGCCCCTTTACAGCCACCTGTATTCAGTTTAAATTGCTGTATTGGCACATTTTAAAAAAAATGGGTTTTGAATTGCAGTCTGGGCACTCGGTCTCGAAAAAGTTCACCATCACTGTCGTAGTGCAAACAGTACAGTAGTCCCCCGCTACATTGCGGTTTGTATATTGCGGTCCCGATATATTGCAGATTTTCAGTTAGAGTAAGGTTACCTGCATGGAGCCTCTCCCGTCCGCTGCTGCAGCTGGGATTCCCCCCATCCATCACCGTTTGCAAACAGGCTTCCTCCAGGAGCCTCTCCCCAGCATCCCGGCTACCACCGTCTCCCTTGTCCCCAAGGAGGTCTCCTCCAGGGAGTCTTTCCCCTTCCTTGCTGTAGTTGGGATTCCACCCCTGCCTCAAGAACCTCATTTCCAAAGAGATCTCCTCCACAGAGCCTCTACTTGCCCCTTCTGCAGCCTGGATTCCCCTGTCCCAATCACCTGGTTTCCAAAGAGATCTCCATGGAGACTCTGCACTCCCCTTCTTCAGCCTGGATTCCCCAGTCCCAATCACTTCCTTTGCAAAAAAAAGTCTCCTCCACGGAGCCTCTCCCCACCCCTTCTGCAGCCAGGAGACCTATTTATGAACAAGGTGATTAGGACTGGGGAATCCTAGCTGCAGAAGGGGAGTGCAGAGGCTCCATGGAGATATGTTTGCAAAGGAGGCAATTGGGGTGGGGGAATCTGGGCTGCAGAAGGGGTGGGGAGATGCTCCGTGGAGGAGACCTTTTAGCAAAGGAGGCAATTGGGGCGGGGGAATCCAGCCTGCAGAAGGAGAGTGGAGAGGCTCCGTGAAGGAAATGAGGTGATTTGGGGCAGGGGGTGGAATCCTGGTTGCAGCAAGGGAGGGGTGGGGAGAGGCTCCATGGAGAAAGCCTCTTTGGAAACAAGGCAATAATAATGCAGCTGGAGGAAGAACCGGACGACAATTAACAAGGCTGTTGTTATTGCCCAGACCAGGCACTATTCTCCGGCGATCAGGAAAGCTAAAATATCTTACTACTCCCTGAGAATTAGTGAGGTCTCGAACCGTCAAGCAGAATTGTTCCATCTGGTTCGTGACCTCACTAATCCTGGTCTGGTAAGGCCTTCTCCTACTGATTTTAGTAATGAGATCTTTGCAGCCTTTTTAGATCTAAAGTAGAGGCCATCCGGAGTGGTTTCAACGCCTGTTGCTCTAGTCTACTCTCGGCATCCACTGACGCTGCACCCCCTCGGTCTCCTCGCATGGTCGAGTTTGAGCCTGTCTCCTCGCTTGAGGCCTCCAGGGATATTGCCCATTGCCGGCCCGCATTCACCCCCTCTGACACTTGCCCATCCTGGCTTATGAAAGCCGTTGGCGGGAGCATGCCCAAATGGGCTTCAATCATCACCACAGCCTCCTTCAGGGAAGGGGTGTTTCCCTCTCGCCTGAAGGAGACTGTGGTAAAGCCCATTCTCAAAAAACCTGGCATGGCATCGGGTGAAGTGACCAGCTACCGCCCGATTGCAAATGTTCCCTTTATGGGCAAGGTAATCGAGAGGGTGGCCGCAATCCGGCTTCAATCATTTCTGGAGTGAGAACGGGCCCTTGACCCATTCCAATCTGGGTTCAGGCCGGGTCGGGGAACTGAGACAGTCTTGGTCGCTCTGCAAGATTTTATTTATTTATTTATTTATTTATTTATTTATTTATTTATTTATTTATTTATTTATTTTTACAATTTATATGTCGCCCACTACCCAAAGGTCTCTGGGCGGCTTACAATAAAGAATTAAGACAGTTAAAACATCAAATATCAATAAATAATTAAAACAATAATAAAAACCTTACACTAAAATCATTACACTAAAATTGCCATCAGAGGACCCACAGTCTATGTTGTATCAATTAAAAAACTTGTGGAACAAGAAGGTTTTTACCTGGCGCCGAAATGTCATCAATGTTGACGCCAGGCGGATTTCACTTGGGAGGGCATTCCATAGCTTCGGGGCAGCTGCCGAGAAGGCCCTGTTCCTACAAGCCATCCTTCTCACCTCCTTGAGGGATGGCTGTTTCAAGAGGGCCCCCTGGCTCGATCTTAATTGCTGGGTAGGTTCAGGTCCTAAGCCATTTAGGGCTTTATATGTCAAAACAAGCACTTTGAATTGGACTCGAGCAACAACTGGTAACCAGTGGAGGTTATACAGAATCAGCGTGATGTGATGCCTGGCCCCCACCACTTACCAGCCGCGCTGCATGATTCTGAACCAGTTGCAATTGCCGAGCTGTGTTCAAAGGCAGCCCCATGTAAAGCGCACTGCAGTAATCAATATGGGATGTTACCAGTGCACGCATAACTGTCATAAGGCTCCGTTCATCTACGTAGGGGCGCAGCTGATATATATTCTGCAGCTGGAGAAAGGCACCCCTGGCCACCGAGTCCACCTGGGCTTCCAGAGTTAGACTAGGGTCCAGGAGCACCCCCAAGCTGCAGAACCTGTCCCTTAGGGGGAGTGCAACCACATCCAAAACAGGAAGATGGCCCTCTAACCGGTCCGGCAAAGCACGCATTAACAGCACTTCCATCTTGTCTGGATTGAGTTTCAGTTTATTAACCCTCATCCAGTCCATTATCTGGTCCAAACACCAGTTCAGTACAGAAACCGCCTCACCTGGATTGGTGGAGAATGAGAGGTAGAGCTGAGTATCGTCAGCATATTGCTGAGTCCTCAGCCCAAACCTCCCGGTGACCTCTCTCAGCGGTTCCATGTAGATGTTGAACAGCATGGGAGACAGTATGGAGCCCTGAGGAACCCTGTGATGTAATCGCCACGGGGCAGAGCAACTGTCCCCCAGCACCAGCTTCTGGACATGGTCAGCCAGGAAGGATCGGAACCCAGCGCAAAACAATGCCTCTAACCCCCAACCTGGCCAGCCTATCCAGAAGGACACCATGGTCGATGGTGTCGAAAGCTGCTGAGAGGTCCAGGAGTATCAACAGGGTTGCACGCACCCTGTCTCTCTCTCGGCAAAGGTCATCATACAGGGCGACAAAGGCAGTCTCTGTACCAAAACCCGGCCTGAAGCCCGATTGAAATGGATCCAGAAAATCAGTTTACTGGTATTATTTACTGGTATTTTGATTCATGAGCATGTTCCTGAAACAGATTATGCCCAGAAACCAAGATTATTGTAATATGTATGTTTCAACCCACAAGATAGATTCCAAACTTAACGAGCTACAGAATACATTCCTCAAACTACAGCGCCATATGATTACCAAAGCAGCAATCTGCACTCATGCAAATACTAACACACAATGGAACACAGAACCCTGCCCCAGACTCAGAGGACAACTACTTCAATAATCACTTAATAAAGAAATCTTTATTGTGAGTTTAGGATACAACATATTTAATTGGCAAATTTTGAAATGTAATATATTGGATTACAAAGTCTATATTCTTTAAAGGAATATATAGAAGATGTTCTATGGATGGCAGAGATGAATATATCAAACTTTTAAAGACAAATCAATTCATGGTTCCTATGCGGTCTTCTTTCCATTTATATTTCCTCATATAGGTACTATTTTCCAGCCAGGTGTTTCCCATCCTATATCTGTGCAATTCATTCTTTTTACCTACATTTCCCTTTGTTGAAACCTATTCCGTTAGTTTTGGCCCAGCACTCTAATCTGTCACGGTCCTTTTCATTCATCCTAGGGAATTAGCAACCCCTCCCAATTTGGTATCATCTGCAAATTTGATCAGCTTATTCTCTATTCCTTCCTCCAAGTCATTAATAAAAATATCGAATAACACTGGACCCAGAACAAAACACTGGGGCACAACACTGCACATGTATCTCCCAAGCTGAAGAGAAGCCATAAATGATCACCCTTTGGGTGCGATCAATCAACCAATTACAAATCCATCTAAGAGTGGCACTATCTATCCCACATTCTACTAACTTCTTTGCAAGTATACTTCATCAGGATTTCACGAATCTTGAATTTTATTCAGTATTCCAGGTTTGCTTTGTCCAGTGTTGCTGCTGGATAGTCTCCTTCAAGGCAAGTCTGGGCTAGTCCAGTTAATCAATCTTAATGAAGCTCTTTCCAGGCACTTGGAATCTCCCAGCTGACCCCTTAAGTAAAATTAAGTAACAACTGTGAGGGAATCTAAATCTAAATTCCTCATATGTTCATATGTTTTCACCAGTGTGACTTTTTTGATGGGAACTTAGGTTAGGGCTTTGACTGAAGCTCTTTCCACATTCCATGCATTTAAATAGTTTCTCCCCTGTATGTGTTCCCTGATCAGAACCAAGGGCATCCTTATGATTGAAGCTCCTTTCACATTCCTGGCATTCATATGGTTTTCCCCCTGTATGTGTTCTTTGATGGGAAATAAGGCTACTGCTACGTCCGAAGCTCTTTCCACATTCCATGCATTTATATGGTTTCTCCCCTGTGTGTTTTTTTATGGGTACTTAAGTGACTGCTCTTACTGAAGCACTTTCCACATTCCCTGCATTTAAATGGTTTCTCCCCTGTATGCTTTCTTTGATGGGAACTAAGGTGACTGTTCTTACTGAAGCTCTTTCCACATTCTATGCATTTATATGGTTTCTCCCCTGTGTGAGTTTTTTTATGGGTACTTAAGTGACTGCTCTGACTGAAGTTCTTTCCACATTCCATGCATTTAAATGGTTTCTCCCCTGTGTGAGTTCTTTGATGAGAACTAAGGCTATCCTTCCGACTGAAGCTCTTTCCACATTCCTGGCATTCATATGGTTTTTCCCCTGTATGTGTTCTTTGATGAAAACGAAGGGCATCCTTCCGACTGAAGCTCTTTCCACATTCCATGCATTCATATGGTTTCTCCCCGGTGTGAGTTCTTTTATGGGTATTAAGGCTACTGCTATGTCTGAAGTTTATTCCACATTCCATGCATTTATGTGGTTTCTCCCCTGTGTGAATTCTTTGATGGGAATTCAGTGAACTGCTATATCTGAAGCTCATTCCACATTCCATGCATTCATACGGTTTTTTCTCTGCATGCTGTCTTTGATGGTAACTAAGTGAACCACTGTTACTGAATCTCTTTCCACATTCCATGCATTTAAATGGTTTCTCCCCTGTATGTTTTCTTTGATGGGAACGAAGGTGACTGCTCTGGCTGAAGCTCATTCCACATTCCATGCACTTAAATGGTTTCTCCCCTGTGTGAGTTCGTTGATGGGAACTAAGGCTACTGCTATGTCTGAAGCACTTTCCACATTCCATGCATTCATACGGTTTCTTCTCTGTATGCTGTCTTTGATGGGAACTAAGGGCATCCTTGCGTCTGAAGCTCTTTCCACATTCCATGCATTCATATGGTTTATCTCCTGTATGTGTTCTTTGATGGGAACTAAGAGTACCGCTATTACTGAAGCTCATTCCACACTCCATGCATTTAAATGGTTTCTCCCCTGTGTGAGTTCTTTGATGGGAACTAAGGTGACTGCTATGTCTGAAGCTCTTTCCACATTCCATGCATTTATGTAGTTTCTCCCCTGTGTGAGTTCTTTTATGGATACTTAGGTGACTGCTCTGGCTGAAGCTCTTTCCGCATTCCATGCATTTATGTGGTTTCTCCCCTGTGTGAGTTCTTTCATGATAACTAAGGGAATTGCTATGACTGAAGCTCTTTCCACATTCCATGCATTTAAATGGTTTCTCCCCTGTGTGAGTTCTTTCATGGGAATAAAGGGCATCCTTACGACTAAAGCTCTTTCCACATTCTATGCATTTAAATGGTTTCTCCCCTGTGTGAGTTCTTTCATGGGAACTAAGGTTGCTGCTATGTCTGAAGCTCTTTCCACATTCCATGCATTCATATGGTCTCTCCCCTGTGAGAGTTCTTTTATGGTTACTTAGGTGAATGCTCGGATTGAAGCTCATTCCACATTCCATGAATTTATATCATTTCTCTACTTTGTGAGTTCTTTGACAGAAACTAAGGTTACTGCTCTCTGAAGCTCATTCCACATTCTGTGCATTTATGTGGTTTCTTCCATGTGACAACTTTCATGGGAACTAAGAAAACTGCTCCAACTGAAGTTCTTTTCACATTCCATGCATTAATTTATATGGTTTTTCCTCAGTTTGAGTGTTTTTAGTGTAAATTAAGGGCATTGCTCTCAGTGAAGTTCTTTCTACATTCTCTGCACTCGTAGCGTTTCTTCACGCTGCCCATTTTTCGACGAGAACCAAAGTGACATTTCTGATCATGGCTCTTTCTGTTTTGCGTGTTTTTCAGTTATTTGCCCCATGTGAGTTTTTAGATGTGAATGAACTTTGCGCTTTTGGGTGAATCTCTCTATACTCTGTACTGATGTGTACAATTTTTCCACTCTCGGAAATTATTCACAGTAAATATCACTATTGTTCATTCTCCTTCCTTGCTCCTGATATTTTTTTCCCCACCCTGACCATCAGGGGTTCATAAACACAGGTGCTCTTTGGTGAATTCTCCTGTGACCATGTCTGGCTTCCTTCCTGCCTTGTCCATCTTTGGAGTGTCTATTTTCCCTTTTTCTGTTTCTCGCGTCGTTTTTTCCACAGGTGATCCTAATTGTGATAATCCTGTATTTTACCTGATGGAGTAAAAAAGAGAGAGCAAGAGTGAGCATACTAACTGGGGATCTAGCCAAGGAATATTCTTTTACTTGAATTGTCATGGAAAATAAGGAACCCCACAGTGACAAGGCCAGCAGAAAAAGAAGGAAATCTCTATGGATCCAATGTAGTGCTATATTCCCAAGTCAAATCCAGATGTAGTCTCATGAGAATGAGAGGTAAGGTAGAGAAGGCCATAAACAATATAACTACAGCAAAATACAGTGGTACCTTGTATAAAGGAATTAATTCATTCCAAATGAAATTATGTCAAGCAAATTTTCCATTTGAACATTAGGATGATGAACATGACATTAAAGCTGTTTGGCAGTGGAATACGCTGCCACGGAGAGTGGTGGAGTCTCCTTGTTTGGAGGTCTTTAAGCAGAGGCTGGATGGCTATCTGTCGGAAATATAGTGGTACATTGTATAAATGAATTAATTCATTCCAAATGAAATTAGGTTAAGCATAATTTATGCAAATTTCCCATAGGAATGCATTGAAAACAGAGTGATCCCATATTTATGTTGTACAGATTTGCCCCATAGGCGATTCTGTTAAGCAAATTTCCCCTATCTCTGGAATGTTTTATGTTGTACAAATTTTATGTTATACAAACCGTTATTTATTTATTTATTTATTTATTTATTTATTTATTTATTTATTTATTTATTTATTTATTTCATTTCATTTGTATACCGCAGCCTTTTTCCACCAGGAACGCAGGGTGGTTTCCATTAAAAAGTTAAAACTACAGACAACAACAAGAACAATAAAAAAGGCATTGGCAAGAATAAAATTGATGGGAAACCCTCAGCGGTGGGCGGCAAAGCCAAAAGAAAAAAAAAAAGAAAAGAAAAGAAAAGAAAAGAAAAGAAAAGAAAAGAAAAGAAGGGAAAAAAACAATTAGACAGAGATGAGGTTGCCATACGTCTCGGAAAAAAGCAGGGTTTTTAATGCCTTTCTGAAGGTGGGCAGGGACTCAATGAGGCGCAGCTCACTCGGGAGCTGGTTCCAAAGAGAAGGGCCAATAACTGAGAAGGCGCAGCTGTGGGTTACTGATTTCCGTGCCGCTCTTGGAGTGGCCACCCTGAGTGAGTGCGCCTGCGATGATTGAGTGGGTCTGGCCACAGATGATCTCTGGGAGATCCGCTCCACCAGGTATTCAGGTCCCAAGCTGTGGAGGGTTTTGAAAACCAAAACCAGGACCTTAAACCTTATCCGGAGGACAACGGGCAGCCAATGCAGGCGTGCCAGAACTGGGGTGATATGATTGTATTTACGAGCGCCCACCACCAGTCTGGCTGTTACATTTTGCACCCTCTGAAGTCTCCGGACAAGGGGCAAGGGCAACCCCACGTAGAGTGTGCTGCAGTAGTCAATCCTTGAGATCACGAGGGCCTGCACGACTGTTCTCAGGGAGGACTCATCAAGGTATGGACGGATCTGGGCGATCCTGCAGAGTTGGAGAAAAGCGACCCTGGAGACCGCCATCACCTGGGCTTCCAGGGAGAGGGCTGAATCCAGGATCACACCCAGATTCCTGGCCCTGTCCGTAGGGTGGAGGGAAACACCCCCCCGAGACTAGGGAGGGAACCCTTGTACCTTGGCGAGGACGCCCCAAAGAACAGAACCTCCATTTTCTCTGGGTTCAGCTTGAGCCGTTTGGTCCTGGACCATTCCAAGAATGCCTCCAGGCACAGATCGAGGGAGCAAACTGCCTCCACTGCAGACGAAGAAAATGAGAGATAGAGCTGCGTGTCATCAGCGTACTGATGACAGTGAACTCTAAATCTCCTGATGACCTCCGCCAGCGGCCTCATATAAACATTGAACAGCATAGGGGAGATTGCTGACCCCTGGGGCACCCCACAAGGGAGATTCCATGGAGCCGACAAGTCCTCCCCCGGCTGAACCAGCTGGGTCCGGCCATCAAGGAAGGAGCAGAGCCAGCAGAACACTGAGCCCCCAACTCCCACCTCGGCAAACCGGGCCAGCAGGTTACCGTGGTCGACGGTATCAAAGGCAGCTGACAGATCAAGGAGGACCAACAGGGAGGAGCACCCCCTATCAGCCTCCCTGAGGAGGTCATCCTGCAGAGCAACCAGGGCAGTTTCGGTCCCGCAAAACGGCCTGAATCCGGACTGGAAGGGATCAAGGATATGATTATCCTCCAGGTAGGTCTGAAACTGGACAACGGCCACCCTCTTGACAACCTTGCCCAGGAAGGGAACAATGGCGATCGGACGATAGCTGGCAAGATCGTCCGACGCCAAGCCGGGCTTTTTCAAAGTGGGCTTCACCACCGTCTCCTTAAGGCGAGAGGGAAAAATTCCCTCCCCAAAGGAGGCGGTGGCAATAGAAGAAGCCTACTCCGGCATGTTCTTCTCAGCGGATTTAATAAGCCAGGCTGGGCAAGGGTCAAAAGGGGAGGCAGCCGGCCGCAGTAGACCATAGCCCTGGAGGCCTCCGCTGAAGACACAGGCCCAAACTCGACCAGGTGAGGAGACCGAAGAGGTGAGCCCCCCCTGATAGCCGGGGAGGGGCTACTGCAGCTGGAGTCCAGTTTGGAATGGATGGCCTCTATTTTCGATCTGAAATAGGCTGCAAATTTCTCACTAGTGAAATCACTAGGAGGAGGCCCCAGCTGACCAGGATTGGAGAGGTCTCAAACCACCCGGAACAACTCCGCCTGACGGTTCGAGGCCTCGCCAATTGTCAGGGAGGCGTGAGATGTTCTAGCGTCCCTATACAAGGGTCCACTGTACATAAATGAATCAATGACTCAGAACTAAGGAGGAGAAGAAATTGGTATCATGACCCACAACTTGTGATTTTTATGCTGGTATCATTCTATATGTAAGACACCTTAATATGATTATTAGCTCTTTATTTATTTATTTATTTATTTATTTATTTATTTATTTATTTATTTATTTATTTATTTATTTATTTATTTATTGAATATTTTTACCCCACCTTTCTCCTTGGAAAAAGACCACAGGTAGCTTATAATAATGAGAGACAATATACAGCCCAGAACATTTAACGGCATTACTGCACGGCTGAAAAATCAGGAATAAAAAGGGGACATTTTGTTCCCTGCTTCTGGTCATGTGGCTGTTAATCTGTCAAGGGAGAGTTAACCTTTGTAAGCACACCAAGATGGGTTTGGAAGGGCAAGAAGACAGCTTTTATGAGATATGGCTCTTCCTTGACTGTGGACTTGGTAACCCATCTTGCTGGGCTTACGAAGGTTGGCTCTCCCTTGACTGTGGACTAGGCAACCCATCCTGCTGGGTTTACAAAGGTTGGCTCTCCTTTTACTGTGGACTAGATAACACATCTTGCTGCGCTCATAGAGATGGCTCTCCCTTTACTCAACTATGTAACCAATCTTCCTGTGCATACAAAGCACAGGGATATAGCATTTACCACTATCCCTAGGAGAATTGTCACCAACTGCACAAGTGGACTCTGCCAAAAAAAAGGATGAAATTGTCCCACACATCATTTGGATATGTCCCAAGATTGCACAAATAGATTACAAAAACAGACATGACAGAGTGGGCAAGATTAGTGCACTGGTCATTATGGGACAAAAAAGTTTTTCTTGAGAGCTTCCAAAAACTCATGGGAACATCAGGTAGAGAAGCTGTCAGAAAATGACAAAGTCAAGATTTTGTGAGATTTTCAGATACAAGCTGATAAGACAGGTTGAAAGTAACAAACAGTTACTTTCAAGTTTGAAAGCTTGAAAGTAACAAACCAGATAAAGCAGGAAGAAATAAATAAAATGTCTGGATCACTGCCATTGCAATTCTAGAGAATGCCAGAGCTGAAGCTAAAGAATTTGAAAAACTGAAAAAATACAGAGAGATCTGGTAACTAGAACATCCTGCTTTGGGATGAAGCACACTTCAGTGGTGCCTGTAATTACTGTGACAATGTCAAAAGATTCCTCAAGCTATTACAAGTAGCTGGAGATCTCAGAAATGACACCATGCATACTGGCTTGATATTTAAGAGATACTTAGGATTTGTTGAAACTGTTATATAACATAACCCAACATTTGTATAATTTATTTTGTCTATGGTGGGTAACAACAACAACAACAACAACAACAGCAGCAGCAGCTCACCTACCTTTGAAATGTTGGAGGATTTTGATTAATCCATTTTGGTTTGGAGAAAGTAAGTTGAGATCAGAACACTTGCACCCCTTCCTTGGAGAAAAAAAAAAAAACTATCAGTCTGGAGGCTTTTTGGAAAAAGGAAACCAAACACTTTTCCTTCTTCAGAAGGAGAGAAGAGAAGCGTGCAGGCACGCAAACACACACACACTCGGAGAAGACACAGGGAGAATGGGGTAGATCCAGAGAGAAAGGACTGGAAGATGGAGGGAGACAAAGGGGAAGATGGTTTTATAATTTTGATTGACTATTCCTGGTATTGTTGAACAGCAATAAATATAATACAGGACATTTCAGAGAGAAATTCCCACTGTGCATATAAGTCTATCTCTATGTATATTGTATCTGTCCATCTCTGCTCCATTAGCCCCTTCCCTAAAGCAAATGGCATTCCCTCTGAAATCCAATGTGAAATCTAACAACACTGGCACAAGGATTCGCACGGCCGAAGCTACGCAAAGGCTGGTTTTTCCCATGTGAGCAAGAAGGATCAACTGAACACCAGCACCCCAACTGGAGCATCACCCAGTTCGTCCTTCCCTGCCTTCCTTTAAAATCCAATGCATGACTGCTAGGCAATACTGTCCCTCCACCAGGACTCTCTGGAAGTGAGAAGACTAGCCTCCCTAACGCCACCTCCAGGCCTTGCTTTCTGTCTCCCTTCCCTGTCTTTTCTGAAGGGGACAGCCAACCCTCCTGTTAGCTCCCCCCCCCCCGTCAAATTAACCACCAATATTCCCCTCACCCCAGGATGGGCTGTTTCCAGTCAGAATATCACTGGAACAAGAGATCCCGGCCAAGACTCCTGGGTTCTGCTCTTCTGCATTTGCCCTTTTTTTTTTTTTTTGAGTCCCATTTTGTGGAGGGATACAGTCACAGATCTTCCTGTTCTGTACCACCAAACGTGGCAGGGAATTTCCCCTAAATAATGCAACAATGGCTGATGGAACAAAGCAGGAGAGAAAGCAAGCGGGGGGTCTCCTCCCTCGGTCTCACCCGGGGCTTCTTCCTTCCTTTACCAGCTCTCCTGTATGGATGAGAAGTTACAGAGGTTGCCGCAAGATCTGCCTGCCTGGCCATGGAAAGAAGGGTAAGCGATGGGGAGGGGGGCAAATGAGGAAACACTGGCTGTGGTGCCTCCTCCTCCTCCCCTTTTCCCAGGAAGCCCCCAGGGAAAACCCAGCAGGGGAAGGATCATCCCACGGAGGCCACGCAGATGCTCTCTTATTTCGCCAGTGGCCCTCCTGTGCCAGGGAGTCTCCGGGCTGGAGGTGGTTCAGGAGCGCCTCTCTAGTCCTGCAGTATTTCAACAGGGAGTGACTTCTTCTTTCTCATGTTGTCCAAGAGAAACGACACAGGATTGCAGGGCTGGCAGGGGAACCCCCCATCACCAAGTCCAGCCCCTTTCAAGGAGGTCCAGTTTGGGGGGGGGATCAGACTCCCGACCTCCAAACCACTGCGCCTACTCAGCCAGCTCATTTACTGGACCTTAGCTGAGAGGTCTTGCATCATCATCATCATCATCATCATCATCATCATCATCATCATCATCATCATCATCATTGTGTTGCTGGAAGGGGCACCCACTGGCTCCTGGAGGTCCAGTCTTTCCCTCAGGAGGCACCGAGGAGGGACTGGAACTCGGTCTCCAGCTCCAGCTCCACCCGCTGAGCGGCACTTCCATTTCCTGGTCCCATTTCTCCTCCTCCTCCTCCTCCTCCTCCTCCTCCTCCTCCTCCTCGGCCTTGGGTCCAAATGGCAAAAACGACTCTGGCTCTCCTGATCTCATCCCCCCTCCCTCCCTCCTGAGAGCTCAACCGCCCTCTTCTCTGTCTCTCGTCTTCTCTCCCCAATAAATAAAAAGAATAAATACAAATTAAAAAAACCCTTTAAACCTTCCAAGGGGGAGAAATCAACCCCCCGAGAGAGAATCCCCAAAGGCTGCCAAAAAGTCTCCCTGGAAGGAGATCCTGAATGGAGACCCCCTCCCCCACACAAAGACAACCGCCCCTCCCCCCTCCAGCAGGCCCCCTCCCCCCGCATATACCTGGGACCCCCCGAGGAGGAAAGGGAAGTGGGTCCCCCCCAAAAAAAAACACAAAAGCCAAGCCAAGCCAAGCCAAGCCAGACACACACACGCCGAGCCCGGACCTCCTCCACTCGCCCGCCGCCGCCGCCGCCGCCCGCACCTGAGAAGTCCTCTTGGTGGAAGGGGGGGAGGGGGAAGGGAAAAAAGGAGGCACCGCAGAGAATGAGCGAGAGAGCGGAAGTGGTCCTCCTGGAGGAAGAGGGGAAGGGAGACCCTCTAGGAACGAGGCTGCCTCTCTATCACCACTCGCCCCCTCTTTTCTCTCAGCCCCTCCTCTCTCCCTACCTCCTCCGCAGGAGGACTCTCTAGGGATGACATCGCCCCTCTCGCTGGTCCGCTTCTCTTTCTCCTCGGCCATCCCGCCCGCCTTCCCTTCCCAGCGTTCCGCGCGAGAGGGAGGGGAGGCCATAGAGAGGGGGACGCCCCAGAGTGTCCCAAAAAGGAGGCGCAAGTGAGAGTGCCGCTCCGGCGCCCGGGACTCTAATCTCCCGCCTTGTCCTCCTCGGGACTGGGAATGGGTGGGTGGGAGTCTGTGGGGGGGGGGGATTGGAATCAACGAAAGGAGATGGGAGGGTCTCCCTCTGGATCTCTCTGTGATAAGAGATCCCCCCCACCCTTAAACACAGGCGTTAGGAATCCCCCCACTTCTGCCCACAGGTGTGAAAAGGGGAAGGCGAGGAGGGGGGAAGGGTACGCCATGGGGTTCTTTTTTTGGGGTGGGGTGAGAGACCAGGTGTGGTTCGGGGGCAGGAGGAGGAGGAGGAGGAGGAAGTAAAAGGAGGCACCGCTTTGCAGTGGTTCCATTCCTTCCTGGCTGACCGTGTCCAGAAGGTGGTGCTGGGGGACAGTTGCTCTGCCCCGTGGCGATTACATCACAGGGTTCCTCAGGGCTCCATACTGTCTCCCATGCTGTTCAACATTTACATGCAACCGCTGGGAGAGGTCATCAGGAGGTTTGGGCTGAGGACTCAGCAATATGCTGATGATACTCAGCTCTACCTCCCATTTTCCACCAATCCAGGTGAGGCGGTTTCTGTGCTGAACTCATGTCTGGACCAGATAATGGACTGGATGAGGGTTAATAAACTGAAACTCAATCCAGACAAGATGGAAGTGCTGTTAATGGGTGCTTTGCCGGACTGGTTAGAGGGCCATCTTCCTGTCTTGGATGTGGTTGCACTCCCCCTAAGGGACAGGTTCTGCAGCTTGGGGGTGCTCCTGGACCCTGGTCTAACTCTGGAAGCCCAGGTGGACTCAGTGGCCAGGGGTGCCTTTCTCCAGCTGCAGAATATATATCAGCTGCGCCCCTACGTAGATGAACGGAGCCTTATGACAGTTATGCGTGCACTGGTAACATCCCGTATTGATTACTGCAGTGCGCTTTACATGGGGCTGCCTTTGAACACGGCTCGGCAATTGCAACTGGTTCAGAATCGTGCAGCACGGCTGGTAAGTGGTGGGGCCGCCAGGGATCACATCACGCTGATTCTGTATAACCTCCACTGGTTACCAGTTGTACAGAACAAAGGGCAGAGCTAACTTCTTCGAACAAAGGGCAGAGCTAACTTCTTCTTTTTTGCAGGAGCAAGGGGCGGAGATTTAGCTTTAAATAGCTGCTACCAGCAGTCTCTCAGTCCTCTTCTGGCAGAGCAGCAGAGAGGAAGGAGCTGGTCAGAGGAGCACAGAACAAAGGGCAGAGCTAACTTCTTCTTTTTGCAGGAGCAAGGGGCGGAGTTTTAGCTTTAAATAGCTGCTACCAGCAGTCTCTCAGTCCTCTTCTGGCAGAGCAGCAGAGAGGAAGGAGCTGGTCAGAGGAGCACAGAACAAAGGGCAGAGCTAACTTCTTCTTTTTGCAGGAGCAAGGGGCGGAGTTTTAGCTTTAAATAGCTGCTACCAGCAGTCTCTCAGTCCTCTTCTGGAAGAGCAGCAGAGAGGAAGGAGCTGGTCAGAGGAGCACAGAACAAAGGGCAGAGCTAACTTCTTCTTTTTGCAGGAGCAAGGGGCGGAGTTTTAGCTTTAAATAGCTGCTACCAGCAGTCTCTCAGTCCTCTTCTGGAAGAGCAGCAGAGAGGAAGGAGCTGGTCAGAGGAGCACAGAACAAAGGGCAGAGCTAACTTCTTCTTTTTGCAGGAGCAAGGGGCGGAGTTTTAGCTTTAAATAGCTGCTACCAGCAGTCTCTCAGTCCTCTTCTGGCAGAGCAGCAGAGAGGAAGGAGCTGGTCAGAGGAGCACAGAACAAAGGGCAGAGCTAACTTCTTCTTTTTGCAGGAGCAAGGGGCGGAGTTTTAGCTTTAAATAGCTGCTACCAGCAGTCTCTCAGTCCTCTTCTGGCAGAGCAGCAGAGAGGAAGGAGCTGGTCAGAGGAGCACAGAACAAAGGGCAGAGCTAACTTCTTCTTTTTGCAGGAGCAAGGGGCGGAGTTTTAGCTTTAAATAGCTGCTACCAGCAGTCTCTCAGTCCTCTTCTGGCAGAGCAGCAGAGAGGAAGGAGCTGGTCAGAGGAGCACAGAACAAAGGGCAGAGCTAACTTCTTCTTTTTGCAGGAGCAAGGGGCGGAGTTTTAGCTTTAAATAGCTGCTACCAGCAGTCTCTCAGTCCTCTTCTGGCAGAGCAGCAGAGAGGAAGGAGCTGGTCAGAGGAGCACAGAACAAAGGGCAGAGCTAACTTCTTCTTTTTGCAGGAGCAAGGGGCGGAGTTTTAGCTTTAAATAGCTGCTACCAGCAGTCTCTCAGTCCTCTTCTGGCAGAGCAGCAGAGAGGAAGGAGCTGGTCAGAGGAGCACAGAACAAAGGGCAGAGCTAACTTCTTCTTTTTGCTGGAGCAAGGGGCGGAGTTTTAGCTTTAAATAGCTGCTACCAGCAGTCTCTCAGTCCTCTTCTGGCAGAGCAGCAGAGAGGAAGGAGCTGGTCAGAGGAGCACAGAACAAAGGGCAGAGCTAACTTCTTCTTTTTGCAGGAGCAAGGGGCGGAGTTTTAGCTTTAAATAGCTGCTACCAGCAGTCTCTCAGTCCTCTTCTGGCAGAGCAGCAGAGAGGAAGAAGCTGGTCAGAGGAGCACAGAACAAAGGGCAGAGCTAACTTCTTCTTTTTGCAGGAGCAAGGGGCGGAGTTTTAGCTTTAAATAGCTGCTACCAGCAGTCTCTCAGTCCTCTTCTGGCAGAGCAGCAGAGAGGAAGGAGCTGGTCAGAGGAGCACAGAACAAAGAGCAGAGCTAACTTCTTCTTTTTGCAGGAGCAAGGGGCGGAGTTTTAGCTTTAAATAGCTGCTACCAGCAGCACGCACCTTACGGCGCGTGCAAACTAAAAAAAAAAAAAAATCTGGGTTTAATTGAGTTCCCAAGCCAAGCAACTCCTCAGGAGGTCCTACACTTCCTGACGTGCTTGTAGTTGGAGTAGAGGTGCTTTAGCGGCCCCTACACTGTTAGATTTTGACTAAACAATAAAAGAAGTAAAGAGTCTTACTAGATTAAAAAAAAAAGTGCAAGTTTACATTTTTGAGACCTTGAATACATTTTATTGTAATAGTTAAAATGGAGTTGCAGGGAGCAGCTGTAGTTACCTGCAGTACTTGTGCCATGTTTGTTATCTTGACAGAGCGTGTGCAGAACTACATCTGCTGCAAGTGCAAGCTGGTAGCGCTATTGGAAGAGAAGGTCCAGCAGCTAGAGGCTCGCATAGTGGACCAGCAACATATTAAGGAGCTTGAGCAGTTCCTGGACAGAGCGGAAGAGACTATCCAGGTCCAAGAAGAGACAGGGCACACTTCAGAGGAGGAAGTCACTCCCCCAACTCAGGAGGTGGATGGGTGGAGGAATGTGACTCAAAGGAGTAGAAGGCTAAGGCATTGCTCAGAGAGTCTCATCTTGCACAATCAATTTGAAGCTCTTTCCCTCAGCACACCTCATGAGGCACACATAGAGGAAGAAGTGGTTCCGCCGGGAGGATCTCTCCCTCATCACTATTGATGAGATACAAGATCAGGTACATGTTGATGAGCAGGCTGCAGGAGAGAAGCTCATTGTGCTAGGGGATTCTATCATTAGAAATACGGCGGGATGGATTTGTGAGGAGCATGATAACCGGATGGTCACTTGCCTGCCGGGTGCAAAGGTTGCAGACATCACCAGAAATATAGATAGCTTGTTAGAGAGAACTGGGAAGGAGCCAGTGGTCATGGTACACGTTGGTACCA
This sequence comes from Phrynocephalus forsythii, assembly GCA_029282475.1. Lineage (NCBI taxonomy): Eukaryota > Metazoa > Chordata > Lepidosauria > Squamata > Agamidae > Phrynocephalus > Phrynocephalus forsythii. The sequence goes on along the minus strand of JAPFRF010000543.1, from coordinate 3,917 downwards.
ATGATGTCGGGAAGGCCAAGCGGTCAGTCTTGGAAGCCAAATTCAGGTTGCTAGGTAGAAGATTGAAGTCCCGGGCTTCCAAGGTAGCATTTTCAGAAGTGCTACCTGTTCCCCGTGCAGGTCCCGCCAGGCAGGCAGAACTCAGAAGCCTCAATGCGTGGATGAGGCGATGGTGTCGAGAGGAGGGCTTTAGATTTGTCAGGAACTGGAGAACATTTTGGGACAAGCCAAACCTCTTCAGGAGGGATGGGTTGCACTTGAATCATGATGGGACCAGATTGCTGGCACTCAACCTCAAAAAGGCAGCAGAGCAGCTTTTAAACTGATAACTGGGGAAAGCCGACAGGAGCTGTGTGGCATCCGGTTCGAACACCCCATCCTCGGGGAATGAGGTTGGAGAGGGTAGAGAATCACATAGAGATGACATAGCAAGTATTAACACTGGCAGAATAGTGGAATGTGACAGTTCGTCTACTGAAAATAAAAGCTGTGGGGGGAGAAGAACAAGGCAGCAGCTGTTGCGGGACCCACTGTACAAGTGCTTCTACGCCAATGCTCGAAGCCTCCGAGCAAAGATGGGAGAACTTTAACATCTGGCAGCTAGGGATAACATTGATATAATAGCCATAACAGAAACCTGGTGGAATGTGGAGAACCAGTGGGACACAGCAATCCCAGGCTATAAACTCTATAGAAGGGATAGAGAGGGGCGGGTTGGAGGAGGAGTGGCCATCTATGTCAAAGAAGGCATAAAATCCAGCAGAATGGAGATTGACAGAGGGTCTGACTCCGCCATAGAATCACTGTGGGTTAAACTACCAGGTCCAAAGAGTGATATGATAGTTGGAGTATTCTATCGTCCACCAGATCAAAAACTTGAGGGGGACCTTGAAATGAGGAGAGAAATCATGGAGGTGGCTAAGAGGGATAGGATAGTAATCATGGGGACTTCAATTATCCCCACATTGACTGGGCCAATGCGAGCTCCGGGCAAGAAAGAGAAACTGGGTTTCTCGACTTGCTGAATGACTGTGCCTTAGAGCAACTTGTCATGGAGCCCACCCGAGAACAGGCAACTCTAGATCTAATATTGTGTGACACTCAGGACCTCGTCAGGGATGTGAATGTCACTGAGCCTCTGGGGAACAGTGACCATGCTGCAATTACCTTTGCCATGCATGTCGGAGGAAGAGTGTCAACCAAATCAGACATAAAAACCCTTGATTTTCGAAGGGCAAACTTCCCTCAGATGAGGAAACTAGTTAGAGAGAAACGGAAGGGGAGGGTTAGAAGAATCCAATCTCTTCAGAGTGCATGGAGCCTGTTTAAAACAACAATAATAGAGGCCCAGCACAAGTGCATACCACAAAGAAAGAAGAGCTCATTTAAGTCCAAGAGGACACCGGCATGGTTAACGAGTGGAGTTAGAGAGGCTCTAAAGCACAAGGAGAGGTCCTTCTGTAAATGGAAATCCTCCCCAAATGAGGAAAATAAAAAGGAACACAAACTCTGGCAAAAGAAATGTAAAAGATGATAAGGGAGGCAAAGAAAGACTTTGAGGAACGCATGGCTAGCAATATAAAGGGTAATAATAAAAGCTTCTTTAAATATGTTAGAAGTAGAAAACCTGCCAGAGAACCAATTGGGCCTCTGGATGGTGAGAGAGGAAAAGGGGAGGTTAAGGAGGACTTGGACATTGCAGAGAAATTGAACGAGTTCTTTGCGTCTGTCTTCACGACAGAGGACCTTGAGCGGATTCCGCTGCCTGAGCCGCCCCTCTTGACTAAAGAATTAAATCAAATACAGGTTAAAAGAGAGGAGGTTTTAGGACTAATTGATAAATTGAGGATTAACAAGTCACCGGGCCCAGATGGCATCCACCCAAGGGTTATTAGGGAACTGAGAAATGAAATTGCAGATCTCTTAACGGTTATATGCAACTTGTCTCTTCAAACGGCCACAGTGCCGGAGGACTGGAGGATAGCGGATGTCACACCAATTTTTAAAAAGGAAGGAGGGGGACCCAGGAAACTACAGGCCGGTTAGCCTTACATCTGTCCCAGGGAAGATGGTGGAAGGCCTCATCCAAGAGAAAATCTTAAAACACATAAAAGAACAAACCTTGCTGAGAGAAAATCAGCATGGCTTCTGTAAGGGTAAATCTTGTCTTACAAACCTCTTAGAATTCTTTGAAAAGGTCAACAGGCACGTGGATTTGCGTGAACTGGTGGATATAGTCTATCTGGATTTTCAAAAGGCTTTTGACACAGTCCCTCACCAAAGGCTGCTGAGAAAATTGCATAGTCAGGGGATAAGAGGGCAGGTCCTCTTATGGATTGAGAACTGGTTGAGATCCCGGAAACAAAGAGTAGGTGTCAATGGGAAATTTTCACAATGGAGAGAAGTGAAAAGCGGTGTGCCCCAGGGCTCGGTCCTGGGACCGGTGCTTTTCAATCTGTTCATAAATGACCTGGAGACAGGGATAAACAGTGTGGGGGCCAAGTTTGCAGATGACACAAAACTTTTCCATGTGGTAAAAACCAGAGAAGATTGTGAAGAGCTCCAGAAGGATCTCTCCAAACTGGGGAGTGGGCTGAGAAATGGCAAATGCGTTTTAATGTAACCAAATGTAAAGTAATGCATATTGGGGCAAAAATCCAAACTTCATCTATCAACTCATGGGCTCTGAGTTATCCGTGACGGATCAGGAAAGAGATCTTGGTGTGTTGGTGGACAGCTCCATGAAGGTGTCTCCCCAATGTGTGGCAGCAGTGAAGAAGGCCAATTCCATGCTAGGGATTATCAAAAAGGGGATTGAAAATAAAACAGCCAACATTATAATGCCGTTATACAAAACAATAGTAAGGCCCCACCTGGAGTATTGTGTACAATTCTGGTCACCGCATCTCAAGAAAGACATAGTGGAACTGGAAAAGGTGCAGAAGAGAGCGACTAAAATGATTACTGGGCTGGGGCACCTTCCTTATGAAGAAAGGCTAAAACAATTGGGCCTCTTCAGTCTGGAAAAAGGCGCTTGAGGGGGATATGATTGAGACATACAAAATAATGCAGGGTATGAGTAAAGTGGATAGAGGGAAGCTCTTCTCCCTCTCTCAAAATACCAGAACTAGGGGACATACACTCAAATTGAGTGCTGGGAGAGTAAGAACTGACAAAAGAAAATATTTTTTCACCCAGCGCGTTGTAAGTCTATGGAACTCCCTGCCACAGGATGTGGTGATGGCATCTGGCCTGGATGCCTTCAAAAGGGGATTGGACAGATTCCTAGAGGAAAAGTCCATCACGGGTTACAAACCATGATGGAGATGTGTAATCTCTAGGCTTTAAACCAGGGTACTTCAAGGGCCAGATGCAGGGGAGTGGTATCAGGAGACAGATATCTAGTCTCATGCGCTCCCAAACGCATCTGGTGGGGCCGCTGTGAGATACAGGAAGCTGGACTAGATGGGCCTTTGGCCTGATCCAGCATGGCTCTTCTTATGTTCTTATGTTCTTATGTTCCATATGAACCTACCCAGCAATTAAGATCGAGCCAGGGGGCCCTCTTGAAACAGCCATCCCTCAAGGAGGTGAGAGGGATGGCTTGTAGGAACAGGGCCTTCTCGGCAGCTGCCCCGAAGCTATGGAATGCCCTCCCAAGTGAGATCCGCCTGGCGTCAACATTGATGACATTTCGGCGCCAGGTAAAAACCTTCTTGTTCCACAAGTTTTTTAATTGATACAACATAGACTGTGGGTCCTCTGATGGCAATTTTAGTGTAATGATTTTAGTGTAAGGTTTTTATTATTGTTTTAATTATTTATTGATATTTGATGTTTTAACTGTCTTAATTCTTTATTGTAAGCCGCCGAGAGACCTTTGGGTAGTGGGCGACATATAAATTGTATAAATAAAT